>JAFBJR010000150.1:9175886-9438367 GCA_016785285.1 Brachirus orientalis
TCAACAAAAATCACTGAGTTACACTTCGCTCATCCAGGTTAAGTGAACACAATTATCAGATTTTAGATTCTTAATTCAGTTACTAAGAACTCTTCCACTAATACAGTGTGAGGAACATTTTTAGAGTGAGAAATGAGGCATGGCTTGCTCAAAAAGTTTCAGTGCACTTGTTGTTTCAAACTTTATATCAAGTTACATCATAATGTGTCAGAGCCAGGTGGAGGCTTAGAATTGCTCTTCCCTAGATTTTTGAATAAACAGCTCCCAGGATATCATTATTTCTCACCAACATGTGGGATTCATATCAGCCCTACCACCTCAGCCCTGTGTGCCAATCTCAGTCTCCTCCTGGAACAAAGTGAGATCCAGCTGTGCCTATTGTTACAAGCCTAAATCTCAAACTGTGGGCTGTTCTCACCTGCTCTAATTGGAGCCTGCTGTGTGACAGCCATGTCATTGGCTCCGTGTCAAGATGCCAGCACAGCGACTGCAACTCAGCAACAGCAGTGCTGGGTGCAGAGCGGATGCAAGTACAACACCTGTAGGGAGGCACCTGAGAGGGAAAAACCTGAGAAACCTGAGAGCTCTAATTGCAGACTGGGTACAGAGATCATTCTTGCCACTGGCTTAAGTAAGAGATGGCATGTCTTAACCCCCAGGTTGACAAAAGTTTTTAAACTGAAAAATCCTGAGCAATTGTGTGGTTCAAGTAGTAAAGGATAAAACTAGGATCCCTCACCTGAAAACTGCAGATTTTGCAGTCACCTGCTCATGTAGCACAGACCAGAAAGTAAAAGATAAAAGAGCAGATGAAATTACAGTTATTTAGACCACAGAATTGGAACAAAGTAAATTATAAAGGACACTGTGTTTTAATATTCTCAGTAAACAAAAACTATTGCAACTCTTGCTCCATTTGGCTGCTCTAATGGGTTCCACTGATTTCCTCTGAGATTGTTGCGTAGACTCCTCCTGTGCTTCTCCCTGGTGAAATAACCTTCAGAGCACATTGCAATTCCAGAGCTGAACTTGGATTTGTTTTCCTTTGTAAATGCTAAATTCTGTATGTTGTCTGTATGTATGAATTCTTCTGTTGTATAATTTAACAACTGTAACTCTGTTATGGTGAACTATTGATGTATTTCTTTAAATTAAACAGCATATTTTTCAAAAGATGAGAGAATAAAATCAGTAAAAACCAAGAATCAGGTTTCATCAATGTGTCAGTTGCGTTCTTACTGCAGTCAAATAGGAGCACAAATTGTATAATATGGCTGAATGAATAAGTATGTATGCATGTTGTTGTAAGCTCTGCCCTAATTTCACTGTACAATGCCTATGCGTATAGCGACATTAAAGGAATCTTTAATCTCTAATCTTTAAATGGACATGTCACCTCTTTCTGAGTCTTCAGATGGTTTGCTCTGCATCCATTTCTCCATGTTAAGTTATGTACAGAATTTTAAAAGCACCATGTAGCTGTGCTTTCAAAATTTTTTAAATGAATTCCAAACCAACACACCCTTACACAGGGAAAAGAAATCACAAAATTAGCAGAAAATTACATTATTGGATTGTGCAAAATTGCTGTAATTAATGACCAAAACGGAGTTGCCTGCACAATTAGACAGTGATAAGTACTACATTATGAGTAAATGAACTTGTTATCTTCACATATCCTATTTTCTTCATGATTCCTACCACCTTGATGAGATTCCCAACTCCAGACACACTGAAGCATCCCCACAGCATAATACTCACACCACCGTGTTTCACTGCGGGGACGGTGTTCTTTGGGTTATACGCCTCTCCCTTCTTTCTCCAAACATAAGCAATGTCTCTATGGACAAAAAGCTCTAGTTTTGTCTCATCTGACCAAAGGACATAATTCCAGTATGCATAATCTTTGTCCAGGTTGTCCTTAGCACACATCAGTTCACAATCTTCTTGGTCTTCATCCCCACAGTCCATTTCTGTGCAGAGCTTTAGTAATTGTTTTCTTTGAGACTACAATTCCTGACTTGTCTAAGTCATTCACTAGTGTCTTGGCAGTTGTTCTGAGGACTTCAGAAACATCTTAGACTTTGAAATCTTTGGCTTCCTTCCTCTGCCAGGATTGTTTTGTATTGTGTGGCTCTCTATGAATTTCTTGATGATGCTTCTCACTCCAGTTCCTGACACTAGGAAACACTGATGACTTTGTATACCCTTCTCCTGCTTTGTGAGCATCAACAATCCTTTTTCTCAAGTGTAAACTGATTTAATTTGTTTTTGGTATGATGCTTTCTCAAGTGACAACTCAACTCTTAGTGACAAGTTTATACCGTGTGTAAATTGGGAAATAACCCTCAGTTTTAACTTTAAAAATTTTAAAAAGCATTACACTGTTAAGCATTACATATTGCACAACAGTGGTTTGTGCTCAGTTAAAAAGGTCACTTCTTAAGGGGGCTAACAATTTTGACCCTGGTAGTTTTTGGTTTTTGTGGAATAATTTCATTTCTTTGTGCAAAGTCAAATATTGGAAGCATCCAAAATAAATCAAGGATGTTTGAAAAAAGCTGTGTTAAAAATTCTTTGCTCTGTTTAACAACACATAAGATACATATAAAACAATTAAATTTTCATGGGGGGTAATAATTTCATCCTCAACTGTATGTAGATATACAATCATTATCAGTTTCTCTGATAATCAGCACAGATAATTAAATCAGCAGAAATTAACATCTAGCCACGCCACAGCAACATCACCTTGTATTATTTAATGACCAGACAACCTGAGGAGCCGAGCAGATTGGCTCACAAATGTTACTCACCGCTGAAGGGAGAAGCCACAGACAGCTGATGGCAAAGTTCAAACAGAGTGCCTTCATTTTGCAGCAGTCGCAGCCACGCATCCCCATCCAGCGGCAATAACCTGCCTGAGTGAACAAGTGGTGATTTACTGAGGCAAAAACAAACAGTCACTTCAAAAGTGGAGAGAAGACAAGATGCAGAATTACCCAATACCTGGAATGAATCCAACTCTGTGCTTCCTCTCCCTCCTATAGCATATCTCCCTCTCCCCTTCCTTTCCCTCTCCCCCTCCCCCTCCCTCGCCCTCTCTCTCTCCCTCTCCCTCTCCCTCTCGCCATGTTTCTTCATCTCTCCACCCACAACACAAAGACACAGGTTTGTGTAGCTGTGTGCATTGACTGTGTGCATTCATTTGGATAACCTAACCAAAGCCTTATTCATAACCATAACCATAACCATAACCAGTTAATGCCTAAGTCTTTTAACCAGAGCCTCAAAAATTATGCTGTGTCGGATTAGGACCAGTCTTTGGTTCCCATGATGACTACTGGTTTTAAGCAACTTTATACCATGAAAGGTCCTAAAGAAGTAACAAAGACGAGTACTGACACACAGAAATATGTTCACTTAAAGGGCCAGTGTGTAAAAATTAGTGGTATCTAATGGTGAGCAGACCACCATAAAAGTACTATTCGAAAGCTATGGAAACCTAATGATTATTTCAAAGTGATTATACACAGACTCTTATGGGCAGTATTCTCAATTTCTACCAATCAACCCTCTTAAATGTTACACATGCTCTCTCTCGCTCTCTCTCTCTGCTCATTTACACAAACTGGCCAGCCCTTGTTATGACTCATCAACTCGGGAAAATGTCCTCAGAGACAGGCACAGTTTGACAGCCCGCCCCACTGTCCCCACATACTTTAACCACAGGGAAGCTGACAAAATGACAAGTGCTTTCCCCAGGAAATGTAAAAATCCCTGACAAGTCTGGTGAGATTCTGCCTCTGCCTCAGCCTATCAGTGCAAAGTCAAGTCGACAAATGACTGCATGTACTCACTAACCAGACAAGTTTTCTTATATAGAAACATTATGAGAACTGGAGTGAAAACAGATTCAAGGCTCCAACACTGAGCATCTTCTATGGCCTATGTCCAGATTTGTAGTACATGAGTTCATTAACAAGAATATAACACAACATTACAGTAAATGACATAGTAATTATATTTATTTTTTGTCCCTATTACGGTTAAAATATTTTTTTACTGTCACAGAGATTTTACAGCCCACTCTGGGGCCTATCTGCAGTAGCACCAAGGCCCACCAAGAGGCTGCGGACCGATCACAGATTATTATATTGAACTTTAGGAAATTTTACTTTTGTGACCAATGGCGCCACCAATTCTTTTTTTAAATTTGACTCCCAACCTCAAGAAGAGCAGACTGTTGTGATGCTGTATAATGTGTAGATTAGATGAAAACTGTTGCCTCTCTACATGTACACAAACACTTACAAACAGGAATGTTCAATTTATATGTGAATGTGTGTAATTTTTTTCTTTGCAACATCATGTTTACATTTTCTTGCAGGTGGCAAAGTCAGAAGACATATATATATCATTATTTTACACACACACACTGTTGCATATTTACATAGTCGCATGCGAGTGTAGTTGAATTCCTTCCATTCCTGAGTCCTTGAATTCACCTTCACATCTCTACATTCTAAGTCATTTTCTGACCTTGATGGAAACATTACAAGGTCATGGGGAAGTGGTTAGTAAAGGACATTGGATAGGTAGAATTAGCACAAAACAATTATTGATAGTGGATTTGACCTCTGCATTGAACCCATCCTTTTTACACAACAGTAATGAACACACACAAGCCAGGTACAGGAGCCCAGCGGGCCTGGTGTGATTGAACCAGCAACCTTCCTGTTACAATGAAGGCTATGGGCTGCTCATAAATATAGGTGAGAATTCACATCAGCCTGTGACGGGGTCAATGAGCTCTACAAATTCACGGTAACATGTCACCTTTTGGTAGTAGGCACATTTTGTGTACGACCCTTGACCCCCAATGACGTCAGACGTCACGCATAATGAATATTACATAAACACCGCTAGTGCGATGCTCGTCCAAAAGACGTGTCATGACGAAATGTGAACGAGAGAACTGAGATTGGTCAATTTCAAAAAGTAGATCAGATTTGCGCATCGAATGTGTCAAACTCCGACACGTTTTTATTTAAAAACATTGTCGGTGAAGCTGCAGAAGAATCGCCAGAAGGTAAAGGGGATGAGACAGGTAGGTCCAGGTCAGTGCGGTGTTTCATTCTAAATGAGTTTGTTTGACACAGCAAGGCACTTTGTTTAATTTGCATTGAATGAATTAAATAGCGGCCAGTGGAGTGGTATCTCCTCAGTGAGGAGTGAGTGTTTTATCGATCTGTCTAGAAACGTACATTCCTATGTAGCTGTGATGATGTTCAAATCAGTTACACAGCTACACATGGAGTAGCTGTTTTACGTCATGTCGTTGTACATGACAGACCATCACCGTATCACAACATGTTCGTTTAATGACAGCAGTTGAAGTCTGTATTTGTGTGGAAACCTGTAAATTTGTTAACATGTCGATTTTTCACCAACAGGGTATAGTGAACTCGTTGAGAGGAAGGGGACACCATCTTGACAAAAACACTTCATCTCTGGATTATTTACTCATGCGATGTGGACGCTGCCATCTTTTTTTTTCCAAAACAGCTTTATGAAACAAGGAGTGCGGAGTGATCTCTAAACATTTCACGTCCTCATTAAAAAGTGACTAAAAGTTTTGGCAAACGCTGAAAGTGATCGACAATCACATAAGTCAGTTACCACGAAAATGGGTGCTGGATTATACATATCCCATAATGCACCGCGCTGGTACGGTAGTGCGTTGTAAATTCTGCATTAAGCTCGGAAACTTTTCGGTTCAACAACCTGACGTCGTCTTATTTAACAGTACATAGGCTTTGTTGGAGCCACGTGACTCTACGAGTGTTTGAAAAATAAAACCTAAGTAAGTTAGGTGTGACGAAAAAAAGGTTCGAGTCTACGGTAAGAATTTCATTGGCAAATTATTCGCTGCAGCGCTTTTTCTAGGGAGTGACCGCAAGAGCAAGAGGACGGTTATTTTGAAGTCGTTTGTGAGATGCTTTGGAAGTGCTAGGCTTATGAATTAGCCTATAATTTGATTTTAATAAACGTTATTCTCTCTCTGTATTGGTAGGTTATTTCGTACTGATGCCAAGAAGGTGTTGTTAAAGGAGGTTGCATCGACGGTTGTCATCAAACTAAAGGTTATGAAATTTAAATTGTAATAGATAATATGATGAACCACTTATTCATACTTGTGTTAGTGTGAAATACTGAGGTTTTCATCTGATTTATATAGTTTATCCTCACACTGTTACTGTTTTTTTTACTCAATATGTTTAACTTTTTTTCGAGGGAAAACGTTATTCATAAACAAAGAAATTTAGGTTCCTAACCATTATTTACCATTACTACTTTGAGAGTCAATTCGCTTTTCTTATACTTACTGTTACTAAGAAAAGTAACAGATTTATAGAACATTACAAAACATAATCACATAATATTTAATAAATACCCCCTTTCTGTTTTGTAAATGGTCTAATTTTTGAAATGCTTGTGATTTCTCTCTCTCCATTTTATTTACATGTGAATGTGTATACTTTTGTGTATATATTATATATATTTATTAAATGCTTGTATTTGCACATGTGGGAACGTAGATAATCAGCTCTCTGTCATTAGTTGATTCTGTTACATTTGCGAATTATCGATCCAGCCAGAGGATCTTTGATTGTCTTTCTAGTACATTGAGCTCAATTACAAACGCCATTGTATTACTTTTCTTTCTCCACAAGAGGGCGTTTAAGCCTAAATAATGGACTTTTGTTAAGTAGGTTTGTACTTATCCCACAATGCATTGCGCTGGCGGGGTAGTATGTCGATAATCTCTGTTTTAATGTCGTAAATTCAGCGTTTTTAGTTCAACTAATTGACGTCTGCTTATTAAACAGTGTATATGTTTCTTATGAATCCGAAACAATGTAACAGAACGTGTTTGAAAAGTGAAACTTAAGTGAGGAAGGTAAGACGGAGAATGGGCTGGGCCTCTGTATTACCCTTCTCCATACACGCTCTTGCTTCTCTTCATATCGTATAAATCTTTCGCCTTTTACTAAAGATTTCCGTGGAGAGGAGCAACAAGAGTATCCTTTAATTTTTTGATACCCTACAATAGTGGGGTTACCTTTGAGTGTAAATACAAATAATCATATGTTTCACTAGGTTGGCAACATTAAATATTTTACATGTAAATGTTGGACGCGAGTCGTGGCATTACCGCAACAATGTAATATATTTCCTCTCACAACTCTAGGGAAACATAATACAGAAATTACAGAATTTTAAGTTACATTTACTCCTTCCGTATTTGTGCACGTCCTTGACCACAAGTGGGTGCTCAAATCAAGTCGAACAAATTTTTCTAATCCAGTTTTGTATATTTTGTTTTCGGTTATCTTGAAGTTTTCACAAGTGTCATAGGACATAATAATGGAAATGTAATCTGCAGTAAAAGACTTTGTTAATAAAGATTTATATTTCTTTAAATAAAAGGAGGAGAGTAATAATTTGGGTTTTCTATGGGGTTGGTTTTCTTTTTCCATGTGTGGTGTTTAATTTTGCATTGTCCCACATTATTTTACACCATAATGCCTCATTTTGTATAGTTACATTTTGTTGTACTTGAATTTCCTTTAAATATTTTGTGTAAATTATATTTCAGGGAAATTATCTTTATTAGTAAGGTGTGTTGTATTACATTGTACCAAATTTGATCATTTTGTATTGTATGTTTTCATATTTTATCTTATTTTGTTGTATCTTATATGTACAGTGTCATGCTGTATTATATTATAGTAGATAATTGTTTAAAATTGTGGTGCATCACTGTGGTAAACTGTCTTGTATTTAATACATTATAATTCTTTCAAATTGTCAGTTTTACTTCACACACTCAATTTGTAAATTGCATGAGTCTAACTGTCATTACCCTTGTCCTCCCTCCATCCCTCTGAGCACTTGTTCAGACAAACCCTGGGCTCCAGCGCTGCATGGCTGCAAAGGTTCTGTCAAACTTGTCATTTAGCTTACTTACAAATTCTTCTGTTGTTTAAAAAAAAATCATGCAAAAAATACTGCAAGGTAGGATCCAGAGCTAGAAAAGAATAATCCAGGTTAATTAAATCATTGAAATTAGTTGCATAAATCTTTACAAAAGTCCAATCACGGCCTAAATACATAATCTAAAAATCAATGTAGTATTAAAGATATTATGATCAAAATATTGGATGAATAAAGAGGAATCTAAATTCCCATTGAGTTCAGCATGATGTCAAACCTCCCACTGACACATGAAGTATCAGTGGAGATACTGCAGACGTGTCTTTTTTCCTTCTTTCAGCTTCTTCCTCTGTAGGGATCACCACAGGGCAGCACCTGCATGATGCGCATATTTGATTTGAAAGGCAATTTTTGTACACCACATGCTTTCTGATACAATCTTCCTGTTTATCTGGGCTTGGGAATACCACTAGGAGTACACTGGATGTGACACTCTGTGGCTGGGGTAAATTTATTGTTTTTATTTAACCCAGTGGGGAGTGGGTACCCGACTCAGAGGGCCTTGACCAAACTGGCCATCCTCTGCTTACAAGCCAAGTTCTCTTTCCAAAAGGCATGGGCTGCCTGAAAGTGCAGAAAAGGTAATCATTCTAAATGAAACTCCTTTACCCTCAGCTCAGTTACCATCTGGCTGGCCTTTGTTATGACTCATAAACTCAGGGAAACGCTCAAAGATGGGCACAGTTTGACAGCCTGCCCCATTGTCCCCACATACTTTAATGACAGGGAAGCTGACAAAATGACAAGTGCTCTCTCCAGGAAATGTAAAAATCCCTGACAAGTCTGGGTGTCACGGTTTTGCCTCAGCCTACCAGTGCTAAGTCAAGCCAACAAATGGCTACATGTACTCACCAACCAGACAATAAGTTGTCTCTTATAGAATCATTATAAGAACTGGAGTGAAAACAGTCAAGGTTCCGGCACTAAGCTATATGTAGCATAATTGTTGAACCCTATGTTTTTAAGTGTCAACCCACCAGGGACCTGGAGCCCAAACTCTGAATTTGTTCTCTTGCTTCACATTACTCGCTCATTGTTCTGCTGGAATCTCAACAGCAGAGAAAGACAGTGGACAGTGCCCACAACACTGACAGTAATTCTGACTCAATGTTTGTTCTGTGTAGGCCTAGTATACATACATCAAGTAATGGGCATTTACCTTATTTCATGCACAAAATTAAAGCACTATGAATGACCTATATCTATTTAGGTTGATTTCCAAAAACTTGAATGTTTCCCCTCAAATTCAAACTTTCAAAAAGGACCCATGGGAACCCTGTCTAAATGTTTGAAAATTGAGAAAAAAAGTGCATAATTTATAAACTGACCTAAATGTACTGCTTGGTGGAAAAAGGTCTAATTTTGTTTAGCAGAATCTTTTTTATGTATTGGTCAAATTTGGTGGTTGCTGGAGGTTAGGACGTTGTAAGACAGGATAAATACCAGCAAATCACCATGTGAGATATGAATTTGACTTCCATTATACAGGACCTGAATGTTTCAGTTTTCTGGTTAAGATTAAACTGACATGAAGCAATGTCAAGGGTGCTGAGTCTACAGTAACATGTAAAGTAATTTGTTTAAAGACTTCCACATTTTAATTTCAAAAGAAATAACTTGTCAAAATAAGGAAAATCACAGAACCGTGGGGGGAAAAAACAAAACATATCCGTCAACTACCAAGAAAACTATTTTTTTACTTGATATAAAGAGGGCCATCAATACAGGTTTTTAAAAATCAATCATTACAGGTACAAGTAGCAGTGTCTGTATTTTAGTGTTGTGCTGCATCATGTACACAAACACTGTTGTGTTATGTTACTGTGGGTCAGAAGGGGCAGAAGGTTCAGGGTTGGATGAGTCTGGCTTTAGGTGATAAAGTCCATTAAAAAAAAAAATCTCAGTGCTGGATCTCTGACCATGTCCAGACAGAGTGAGATAGCAGCCATTGGGGCATGTGTACAGCTTCAGGCTTCATCACCTCTTCAAAACAAGGTAGAATTTGATAAGCCACAAGAAAAAGGTAAACATGACAAATCCTCAAGTACCTCACCTGATCAAGTTTCGCAGCTCACATCAGTCAGGGCCTACCGATGGATGCCCTCCCTGATCTCTACCTGATTTCCCTGTTCTACACTGACACTACTCCTGACTCCAACCACATTTCAATATCAGAACACCGATCTTCATGTCCTGTAGATTTCTTTGCAAAAAGATATTCACTCACTTTGTGCCTCACTTTCTGCCTCAATCTGCTAGCCTCAATCTGCTAGCCATAAAAAACTGCCTCGACAAAGTTTCTCTGCTTAAACCATTATTTTGGTAAGCATAGAATCAATTCCACTTTTCAAAAATAAGAGGCAAAACCGCAAAGCTGCAGACAAAGCGAATCCAAGAAAATTTTAAAAAAGCTGCAGCTTCTCACTCCTGCCACAAGTGGGCACTTGCACAATAGTGTTAACTTTAACATTAAGCCAAAATCTGTCTGATATTTTCCTGAACATCATGATTCTTGGCATTCAGCCTACAGAATAACGTTTCACTTTGGCCCAAAGAAACTTTGGCATAAACTTCAATTAAATAATACGAGTTGTCTCTCTGCCAGGTCGGTTTTCCCCTAAAGAACCAAAATGAACTAACCCTGCAACCTACCAAAATGAGGACAATCTCATATATGAAACTGTCCAAGATATCCCTGCATTCGTACAAGACACAGGTACAGCATGGTTTTGCAGGGGAAGATGGAAAACCTTCGCTGGGGGGCCTCCCATCATGACGTGCAAAAAGGCTTTATGAACACAAAAGGTTCAACTCAAGCCTTTAGTGGGACCTAAACCTGGCAGTAAGAGACAAGTCAGCTTTAATGTTAAATTCCAGTTTAGTTAGTGATGGATAAAACTACCAAGGCTGATGTCAGTGCATAAAATCTGACAGATTGACTTGCAAGTATATCAAAAGTGTGCTAACAAATGCCAGATTTAAAATATTTCATAACATTATCCATAGGATCATCTTTTATCAAATACAATGCAATACTTAACAGCACTTTGGAACTAAACTTCAGACAAGCTACAGTAAATTTAGATGCATTTACCACAACAATGAGCACAAGAGTATCAAGACTAAATTAAAGCCATTTAAAAATAAGGTACCATGATTTCCAGAGAGAGAATAAATAAATAAATATACATGTCTCAAGCCATAACAATGTTCAAACTTCTGCTGTGACAGGTGTAAAAACAAACATGTAAAAACAATTAGTTCAGATGTTCTGGAATGTGGTTGTATGAGGTACAGACATGGTTCAACCAGCCTGAGAAAAAGACTCACCTTCAGTGAAAACATGCCTTCCAGCACAAATTCTATATAATCTTAATACATTTACTGCTTTATATCTGCAATTGATAGCCATTCAACAGGGTTTGTAAACCACTCTCTCCCACTGCAAGCCCATAAAGAAACCTAGTGATATTACATCGCAGTACACAGGAGTCCACTACTGCCTACATCAGTAAGCTTTTGTGTGTTACTTTAGTGTATAAGGGACTTGTTCAGATTAATCTTGACTGCACAAATATACCAAATGAGGCAAGTTAATCAGAAGCTCCTGTGTCCCCATGAGCTCCAAATTAATGATTTTTTAATATGGAGTTTGGTGCAGGAGAGTCAAAAGGTCAAATTATTCAGCTTTCTGGTGTAAAAGGCCAACTAACAGTAAAATAAAAGTGATTGCAGAATAAAGCTAATGAAGATTTGAGGAAAGCCATTAATTAAATTAAAATCAAATTAAATGATTAGTTGCAACCCTATTCACATAATTAACCTAATGAGACCTGAACAAAAATGGCCACCAATTCAGCTAACAATGACAGTTGACCAAACATTAAGAAATAATCCAGCTACTATTGGCTCAGATATTTAGTATAACAGTGAGGCAAGGCTAATAATAAAGCTAAAATTAAGTCAAAGTTAAGCTGATAATGAGGTACAGTTAAACACTGCTCATTTTGAGCAAATAATTAAGGTAACATTAAAAACCAAAACTGACCTTACAATGAAGCACAGTTTGCTCCAAAGCTGGAAATATAAGCAAATAAGCAAACATTAGGGCAGAACTGAGCTAACAAAGAGGTACCAACACTGAGCTAAGGCTAATTTTGAGCATATAATTAAGACAACATAATGCAGCTAACAGTCAGTCACTAATGAATTAAGCTAACTTGACCAAAGTTGCTCACCAATCTGGACGACTCGTTAACCTGGACTAAGTCAAACCCGCCATCTTGACTCTCCGTAGCCTCGTTTTTATACAGATGCTTTTGCACGCAACCAACTTTTCGGCGTCTGACGTCACGTCGCGATAGTTTTGTTTTCTTTTCGTGAGTTTCCTACTTCAGGAACTGCTCCTGTAGGACAGCGTCACTTTCGTTTTTTTTGTTTTGTGGCTCCTCTCCAGACTAAGGACGCTGCGGATATATGCTCTTTCATCAGCTGATGGAAAACACCTGCGTGAAGATGATCAAGGTGTGTTGTATCACCAATCAGTCAATCTCCTCTTTTATGTTATACCCACAAAATATTCACATGTATACACATATATATGTATATAAATAAATATATGTGATAGATAGATAGATATGAAACAATAACAATTTTGAAATATAATGAAACATGCTAGATTTTGTAGTACATTAAAGTAAGCCATTAATTTGACACAAACAAAAGTAAGAAAGAAAGACAATTATTTTAATTTTAATGCGAAAAAGATTAAAAAATTAAAATTAAAATGTTCAGAAATCCACAAGTTTGTGGACAATTTCCTCATATTTAAACATCTAATCTGCAGAGATTGAGTGTCGGATCTGTGATCATAGCGCGCCCTCTATTGGTGCCTTGGAGACAGGACATGACGTTATCTCAATATGGACCAAACTGGGTAGATTCAACAAGGTACTTAAACCTTGTTGAAATCAGTCCCATAAGATATTTAGAGCACCCATTTTGATAAATTTAAATTTAGACCAATAAAATGTTGCGTTCATTTACATAAGAACAACATTGTATTTTGCGCAAGCAAACAGCGTAGCAACAGGCTTATGTTTAAAAAATTGAACAGCTCTGGCTGATTGATTTACTGTAAAATGTAAATTCCATCTTGGAATCTCATGTCAGTGTTGCTCCAAGTTTCCGAGTTGGAAATCAGTTCCAACTACAAATGGAATGCATGAAAAGTATGGGTGTTGATTGATAATATTAACAAAATATTAAGCCTCAAACACAACTAAATTGTGATTAAAAATAAAATAATTATGTCAAATAAGACTCAGTAGTAACATGTATTCAATTCTGTTGAAAATAATTGCATAATTTAGCAGGTTATGGCTTCAAAATTAGCAGACTAATTAAGTATATAAGTAATGAAGTACTTATATACTTATATATAATGCACAAGTAGTAAAGTTCTTTTACTGTGGCATAATCCATGGTCAAATTTCACTTGCGTGAAAAATGTGAATATTTGTCTATATTTGAAGTTGTATAAAATCCAAGGTTATCAGTAGTTTATAGTTATGATTTTATTGGATTTTATTTCTGTTACCATTATTAAAGCATTCAACGGAGAGGAATAATAAGAGTATTACCCCATTTTTTGATACTATTTCTGTCCTCTTACAGAGTCATTGTCAAAGCAACAAAAATCAAAGTTGACATCGCAGCCAACTGTAGATAAGAAAGACGAGTGGAACAGGAAGAAATGTACTTCCATCTATCTATCTAATTTCCTCTTCATCATCATAGTTTTTGTTTCTGGCAGAGGCCAGTCATGGCTGCTCATGATGTCAAAATATTGCTGCTGCTGTTACTAATCAAAACAATGCGCTTTCAACAACACCATGATGGGGAGTGGATCTGAAAATATTTTACTATCCGTGATGACGATGAAGACAAGGACTTGGGGGCCTTATTCACCGGAACATTGCACAGCCATATGAATGGCAAATTGAATAGTAAGAAACACCAGACAAACCCTACTCCTCACCCCCTCACCACCATTGGTACCCTTTTGTCAAAATTACTGAATCTGACTGTGAAGTCACCACATGCAGACAATCACTGCAAATGTGGATGAGTCTTTGTGTTCATTTATAATATCATAAGCCCTCAGCCTTACTATGCAAAGTGCTTTTGAGATTATGTATGTTATGATTTGGCACTATATAAATACATTTTTTTAAATTGATTTTTGGGAAAACTGCTATCAGTAACTCAAGAGAAGTTCCTTTTAAAAAAAGTTTTACTTTTTTTGGGGGGGGGGGGGTTGAAGTGCACTTCAGGTTTAATATTTAAAACCTTTATAAATGCCACTTTCAGCCAATAATTAGTGCAAAAAAATTGAAAGATTCAAAGTAGTGTTGTACAGACATTTTATACAGACATCCTGCAGTTTGTTGTAATCACATGAGATTCTGTTTAAACATGGCTCTGGAGATAGTAATAAATAAGTCATTGATAATTTAGTTTAGAATAATTATAATTAAAATTGTGTTAAAGTAACACCAGTAAACATACTCATAGTTCATTTCCGATAAAGCTGATGAAGCATGCAGAGCTCTTCAGGTTTCCTCCACCTACTGTACAGTCTACACTACAAGCAGTAACAGAAATCATCTGACCATTTGCATTTCATCTATTCACAACAAAGCTAATACATCACTGCATTGTCTCTTTCCAACATAGAAATAAGATTCAATTATAATCTCTCCTTTCTTGTGCTTCACTTTGTATCAAAGGCACAATGAAGAGACATGAAGAAGAGCAAAAAAAAGTGGTGACACCATTGTGTGCTGATGAGAGCAGCAGACTTTGTCACTGGCACTCTTTTGTGGCCTTTATGTCACAGTGATCTCCTGCAACAGATCTGCAGGGAAGTAGCCCAGTTTGCGTCCAGTGCTGACCTTCAAGTAGCCGCCTTTCTCGTCTCCTTTCTTCACCACAATCTGAAACACAGTGTTGATGCTTTGGTTCAGCATTTATAAGTGGGCCTGACCAAGGGCAAGAGGTCGATGTAGTTATAAAGAAAAAAAGTGGTGGCAAATTTGAGCCATTTTTAGCTTAAATTTAAAGCTGCAGTACATACGTATCATCTGCTGATTGTTGTTGTTGCTGATGTTATTATTCTGCTTCAGTTTGGTCTTTATGAACAGAAATGATGTAGGGCTCTGTCATCAGTACTACCAGACCTCAGCGAGGGAGCATTTGTGCATACAGCAGCAGAACAGGGTCGAGTGGGGAAAAGAGGCATTTATCCTGTCCAACAGCTGAACAAGTGGGGTTTTTTTAGGACTGAAATTCACTTCTGAAACATTTTATGGGGGGTTCTTTGTATTTCAGTCATATTCCAACTTGTTTACAGTTGTCTTACTTACCTATCACAATGCTGCTGCTGTTGCCACTGTCCATCTTGACTTAAAATTAATAACTTCCTTTGAGTGAATGTCAG
Organism: Brachirus orientalis; assembly: GCA_016785285.1. Taxonomy (NCBI): domain Eukaryota; kingdom Metazoa; phylum Chordata; class Actinopteri; order Pleuronectiformes; family Soleidae; genus Brachirus; species Brachirus orientalis. The sequence continues at coordinate 9,191,449 of JAFBJR010000150.1, forward strand.
CGGGCGACATGGGATCTAGACAGCTAGATTTACAGTTTATGACTGGTCACACCAAATATTGATTTGATTTTGATTTCTCTCTTATGAGCTCACTCTATATTTTGTACATTGATAAAAAAAATAATAATTCAGAAAGCAAATGTCAATTAGATCCAAACATTGTCAAATGAGTTCACTTAATGTAGTAGTGTTTAGATCTTGTGTCATCTGTTGATATTCCCGTTCTGCACACAATAAGTCATTTGATTTGATTTGTGATTTATCCAGATTTATCCAGTGGTAGTGCTGCTTACACCCTAACACTCCCTCAGTCAGGTCTGATAGTGTTTCAGATGAAGGACGCAGCAAACAAATAATGTTACATTACCTCCGCTTACAACCATACGACCATACAGAGGCAGCATAATAACATTAACACCAAAAATCAACAAAAGTTATGCACGGCAGCTTTATAAAATAAAAAAAGTAGGTTATAGTGTTTTTACAACCCGTGAAAACTATTAACTTTGAGTTTAAGGAACAGATATTTGCACAGTTTAGTGCAGTTACCTGATCTTTCTTCAGTGTGATTTGTCCCATCTCCCTGTTCCCGACAAAGGAGCGTGTCACCTTGTAAACTCTCTCTGATGCACGCACTTTGATGAGGTAGTTGGTGGGGAAGTAGCCCGTCTTATCTCCCATCTTTCCCTGACAAACAGAGTGGATAGACATCTAGTTCATGATCACTACAAAGTGACAGGATTGGATAATAAGGACGCTTAAACTTACTCTCCACCATTCTTCATTGGAGTCGTCCAGCACTGTGATCCGATCACCAGGGCTAAAATATACACCATCAATGTCTCTCATCACTGACTTTTTTTGTTTATAAATTAACTTTCATGTTTTAAAAAAATATCAATGTACTGTAAGTAAATGAGCATTTATTTTGATGCACATAAGAGTAAATTAAACTTGAAACTTACTGGAAGTCAAGGTCATCTTTCTCAATAGCCTTGAAGCGGTAAAGAGCCAGGTAATAGTGGGACTGCGAGAACGTTCCTTTACTCTGTTGAGAAAACAGGACAGATGCTGCTGCATGTTACAGCTAATAATACAGCTAATTGTACCAAAAACAAGCACATGCACCGTTTTCCTGCTGGACTACAGTGTATAAGGTGCTGTAGATTCAACCAAACTTTGTTGTTTATCACCTTCTCATCTGCTTTGTCTCCTCCCTTCTCCTTCTTATCATCAGGCTTTCCTGTGAGGACATCAGACATGGTCATCACCAACATGGACCATCTTTTATGGTAAAGGCTTTGATTTCATCAACTCAAAAAATGAGAATGGTTCTTTAATTGGTTGAAAAACTTAAAAAACAACCACATGAAATAAGTTAATCCAAACTAAACTTAACAAGTTATTTCATATATTGTAACATGCAAATTTTAGTTTAAATGAACTTCAATAATTTGGGTTTTACTAAGTGAAATAACTGTTTTTGGTTTGTCAGCTATTTTATTTTTTCAGTGTATAATTTTAGGCATCCTTGCTGAATTTATGGCTTATTTTTTATATATAGTAAAGTAAAGATTCCCCTTTCATTTCTAAGACTTCCAAGTTGCATAAGCAAAATGCAATTTTTCAAAATTACTATTTAACCACAGAAAACATCTGAAAATTATTGGCCCTTGTTTACCTTCTCCTCCCTCCTCGTTCTCTTTGGGCTGCTGGTTCTCTTCTTCCTCTTCCTCCATCATCATCATCATCTAGTTAACAGAAAATACAGTTTAAGTTTGGATCATTTTTTTATTTTATTTGTTTCAGATATCATCATTTAATACTTGAACACCTTTGCTGGAATAATTTGTGTATTGTGTATGTTACAATTTGGGCTGGTGTCAGTGCATCAGTGTGTCAAAGATGTTCCTGAATACCTTTTATTTTATGGTCTGACTCAAAATATATTGTACACTTACATTTTTCTTGTCATTTTCATTCTTTTTGCGTTCCTTATTCGCCATGATGACACCGACTCGCAGGGTGTCAAAGACGGGATCGTTCCGGTTTGGGTTGTCTGGTCAAGGACAGAATAATTTTTACAAAAATAATTTAATTTGAAAATATAGCATTTAAGGGCCATACTCTGGATTCAAAAAACATACATCAAATACATTTAAATGTTTTGGGGGTTTTTTTCAACTAACTGAAAGTTAAGACAGGCAGCCTTTATTTCAGTACTATTTTTGCTATTCTAAAAAAGGTTTTGACAATGCTCAAGCTTGTCACTGTAGAATAAAAACACTTAATATGAGGATAAATAAGACACAGTGTCACAGAGGATCAGTGGACTCACTTGGATCAGGTTGGTCACTGCTATATAGAGGGGAGCTGTAGGCTCTTCTGAAACCAGGTGGCTACAGGAACAAAAAACCGTTTTAATAACATCTATATTAGCACATACTGTATTCATATTTTATTAAAAATAAAGTCCATTTCCAGAGCATGACAGCGGATGGACTCACAATTTTGCCAAAGCATCTCTGGAACTCAACATATGACTGACATGAATGGTGGATGTTGGTCTTGCAGTTTTTACACCTCAAAGCAAACTTGTTGTTCACTGAAAGATAAGCATCTGTTAGGCAAACAACATTTACTAGAAAATGTCATGTATGAGTATGGCCTCGAGATTATTCCAGCACATACAGACTATCATGCGAGCACAGACGTCACAGAATTTGGGTTTCTTGCAATAGTGGTCCTTGAACTTGTGGGGTCTGTCATTGATCCGGACAACTGGTTCTGGAGGAGGTTCTGGTTCCTTCTCTTCCACTTCCACTTCCTCCTCATATATGAAGTAGACCTGAAGATACACATACATGACATAGATGGTGACTAAAGATGACAAAATCTAGAATATTGAAATATTGACATAGTTGCCTACTTTAATTAAATTAATGGCTAGACATGTGGTTTTAATCTTTTGCAGTTTAGCCAAATAAAACAAAAGAACACTTGAGTAAAAGCTAATTGTTTTCTAGCTGATGCTGAGCTACGTTCCTGTACCAACTGGTGGCTATTTTAAACTGCTCAGGAATTGAGTCGCCAACTTTTTTTTTTTTTTTTTTGGGGGGGGGGGGGGGGGGGGGGGGGGGGGGGGGGGGGAGTGAGGGCATTTAACATGATCCTGTCACTCACAGTGTCTCCATCCTCCTTCACTACGTTGTCAGGAACTGGAGGATTGTCATGGATATCCACTGAGTTTTTATCATCCTCCCTGACACACACAAAGAAAAAACAGAGCAATGAAATCATGTAGCTGCACACATTTACTCTGCCGTGAAAAGTTTGTATCTTTAAATTTGCTTATGTTAACTTTTAAAGACCATATGATACTTGCACAGCACACATGAATATGTGAAATGACAATGTTAGGTCACAGGGTTTTTGCAGGACAACATCATGGAGTGACCTGATGTAACTGACATACTTGCTGTGTTTGATATCAAGTTGCCATTACACCTTAAAATAGTTGTGTTGATTATACTGAGAGACTACTTTGATATGTTTTTCTCCAATGAATATAGAGCTGCTTTATCATTAGTGAATACACTCAGATAATTGAGAATTTTGGTTTTACAAGATTTTGAACTTTTTTTAGTCTTCAGCTCACTATGAGACAAGTGGAGATGGTAAAGTCGTGCATGCAGAGTAAGGCAAACAGTATATTTTGCTCCAAAAAGATAAAGGGAACACCTGAATCACATGCACCAACCCATTGAAAGCTAGATTTAAAATCACATAGAAAATAATGAAAAATTATTGATGATTTAGTTTTCCCTTCATTCTATGAGCACTGTATTTGTATTGCAGAGATAACTGATTTTAAAAATACCAGATACTCACTGGTCCATGGTGCTGGACAGTCGCTGCAATTCCTTGCCTATCAAGATATTGATAAATATATATATATATTATTAGTATAAAAAATTATTTTTCACTATGTCTTTACAACAAATGATAAACCACTGGGTAAACACTGATAAACACTGAATAAATGAACACAATTAGATTAAACACAGGCAGATTTTTTTTATTTTTAAGCATTCACTGTCTATTTGTCACAACTAACATAATATTTTGCCACATTTCACCTTATATTATTCTTACTATAACTATTTTAACACATATTGTGGGACACACAAATACAATTAAACAAAGACCTCTTAATATTGAATGTATTTTTGTGACTTGTGATATTGCACACGTACTGTCCTAATGCACTTGCCCACTTGACCCACACTATTCCAGGGTTGTGAAATTGGATCTAATCACAGCTAAATTTAGGTGCTTCTGCCAGTAAGGAAAGGAGGAGTCCCACTGGAATATATATATATATATATATATATTTTTTTTTTTTTAAGTAAAACTTTTGCCATGCAAACACAACTCACACTAGAAACACTTGTGCTTCAAACGGACATACCTGTTGTCGAAATTCACACACTGGTCTGTGTGTTCTTCACCTGCTGGTGATCCCTGTCGCACTGCTGCTCAGCCAGTTGATCTGAGTCTAACTGAGCAGCTGATCGACCTGCTTCCTCGCTGCAGGCCCTCAGAAACCAGACTGGACCTCTGTGGCTATTGTCTCTGTAGTGTCTCCGTGATTTCAGGCCCAAGGTGTGAGCATATGTCTGTTGTTGTGTAGTTATCTATAATTTTGTGTGTGTGTCTTGTGTGCTTGGTGGGCTTAGCACTCATGTGTCAATCTGACTGTTTGCGACAGCTGGGGACTTCGAAGTGAGCACAGATGACGAGGGGAAATCAGATACGTTCTTTCCCTCTGTCTTCATTACACACATATACATACTTCTTTCCCCTTGTCCCACTTGTTTACATAAAAGAGAACACACACACACATTCTCTTTTAATAATAATACATTTTATTTATAGGTGCCTTTCCGGACACTCAAGGTCACCATACAAATTTAAAAGACAATACAAAATGTAGATGTCAAATAGAATAAAGAAACAACAGAAAAATATGCCAAATGTTAAAGATGAGAATATAAAGTATATGAACTGCTTCCTGTCAGTGTCCTTTCATGATGCTCAAACTTGATCCAAGTGCTCTATCAAATGTGTATGTGCATGTCAGTTACTGTGGTTGTGGTCTAACACTCAACCAGGGCTTGTTGTAATAATTTTACACCTTACACATAAACTTCTTCACAGATAGAGGTGAATATATACACGTTTATCTGTTTTCCTTTGAGTAAAAGTTAAAACTACTAAAACTTACTCTCAAAAAGTACACGAAAATTATAAATTATAGTGCCACAAGTCAATATGACTTATTTTTTACCTTGAAAAAGTAGTCTGCTATTATTTAGCCTGTCTGAAGCCATTCTTATGTCAAAGGTCCAGTGTATAGGAATTGGGGAAATCTAATAGTAAGACTGCAGACTGACATAAACGCTCACCCCTCACTTTTCCAAGCGTTTATACAAACATCCTTAGGGGTAGTATATTGAATTTCTAATAAGTAAGACTAAATGTTACACAATGATCATTTAAATTAACCAATTTTATCTAATTAGCTGTCCTCCTAACAATTTTTGAAAAGCCCCTTTAGCCACTTTTTCCTGGTGCCAGGGCCTCTCTTACATGTGTATATTTTAGACTTTCAAACTTAAATCCGTATAAATAAAGTGTTTTAGGTTGTAGAGCATGAAGCAGCGCACAGACACGGGCCTGTTATTATTGTGTCATTATCATGTCCTCCACATTATAGCTGCTCTACTCTGTCTGGAGCACTACAAAGGTCCCGGTGCATGTCGGGTACAATAGTCCCTGATCGCCCAGTGCGCATGTCCGACAAAAAAAACTCCATTATTTTTTTCTTGGAATCAGTAAGAAAAAATAGACGTGGTAACTGTGAATTTGGGATTCATTGGCTCATTATTATGGTTCTGTGTGACTAACAGCGACTGTGGGACGGTTTAGCAGCGGCACACGGAGCACAGTGACGGCTGCATAGCTGAGCAGCGGGAGCGGAGCGGAGCGGAGAGGAGCGGGACATCCTCCAGTCTTGTCGGGACTCTCCACAATCAAGTACATTTCAGTCAGTTAGCTCTGTTAGCGTAGCCTAGTTGGCTTTTAGCACCGACGTCCCAGGCACAGGGAAATGAAGCGTTATTGCCCTTTGTTTTTAAAACCCGACCGACTGACGTAGCACAAGCGCCGAAAGCTAACTGATCGTGGTAACACGAGATCTAACCTGTGGGATTTGTTTGTTTTTCCGCTTTTTATTAGTGTACGCCGTTTTCAAAACACTCTCCGGCTAGTCAGTTAGCTACCCAGCTAACTCTTGATTCTCCCGCGACCCAGAGAAGCCCGGAGTCCAAAACTTGGCCAGCAGGCAGAGAGAGACGGTTTCACGGGTCCCGCTAACATTGACGCTAGCTATCGGCTCTCAGTAAGTAAATTAGCAAAGTAAATCTGGTGGCAACACGCGTGAAGATTTGGCGTAGACTTGTGTTGTACATTTCTCGAAGCTAACACGCAAGAGTTTGGCTTCGGAGTGTTTTGAGCGGCTGACAGCTGTCACGACAGCACTGTTCAAAGTAGATTAGCATGTTAGCTGCTAGCTGTATCGCAGTTTTGTGTAGATATTATTCAGTGATTAAAGAATGCAGATATTTAGATCTGCGGTCATGACCAGGACCTGTAACGGGTTATACTTATGTTCGTCTATGCTGCAATCTTTTTAGCTTTCTGGGAAGGCAGCTACTCTGCAGTTCAGCTTAACGTCTAGGTAATCACGGGCCCGAATAAACACACTCTCCCACTTCGAAGTTGCCACAGTGGGTCCCGAAGTTATTTCACTCTTTCATCTCTTACCTAATAATGCTTCAGTTACATATGGACGCTCAAATGACATCAGTTACATCAGCTGTTTATTGCGTGAATAATTTCCCTTGGTTCCCTCTGTCAGATTACATAATCCACCTCCACCTCTCTCTGCAGGCTCTTGAACAACATCCGAATGCTTTCTCTGATGTGAACTGAAGAGACAAGTCTGCAGGAGTCATCCTCTAAACTGAGGAGCTGCCTCGTAGCTCGGGAAAGTCCAGATTTTTGGGCATCGAGTCAGGTTTTACTGGCAGTCTGTGTGCTTCTAACCCACCAGCATGTACATTGGACAGTGGATACCTTAGCCAAAACAGATCCTGGCTTCCCAAAGATGACAAGGTACTGTATATAAATGTGTTTGAGTTGTTTTTATATTTTTTCTGCTTTGCCTTGACATAAACTTGGATATTTACTTTTGCCAAACCCTCACATGTTGATAAAGATACACCATACTTAGGGATGTAAATGTAGGAGATAACATAATGTTGATGATTGAATTGGCTGGTGAATGGACACATTCCGATTAATATTAATATTAATATTGATAGATTTTCCCTGTTTAGAAATATAAAAAAACAGCTGTCAGGAAAGTGATTGTTCAGTGGTGCAATAGAATTCAATTACCTGCCATTAATATGTGTTTTTTTCTGAGCTTGGTCTGCTTCGTTTTGGTGGTAGTATTACAGATTGTAATTATGTTTTTTTTTTGTTTGTTTGTTTTTTTTCAATTTAAAGTTGGCTTATGAGGCAAATGTGGCCCACATATTTGACTTGTAGCTTGTTTTATTTAGCCTTTTTTTTTTCATTTTGTACATATATGGTATGGGAACTTTGAAAACAATCTTGCAATCTATGTGTAATAAATTTGCATGCTAAATGAAGTGTTGGTGGCATTCAGATTTGACTGAAGTTGTTACTAAGGTGAAGAAGCGTAATTCAAAATTTGAAAACATTTGACATATATGAAAACATTTGAGACGTTCATATTGACTTGAATGAATGCAAAGTAAAGATTTGATTACATTTTGAAGCAAAACTATGATCTCTGAAAAACGTTTCATTTAATGTTATGGCTGTCAAGTTTTAAAGATGTGTTAACACCCACTGCCTTTCTAAGGTGCTGGCAGGCTGCAGCTACAAAATGATGGGAGGCAGTGAGACTGTCAGTGGGGACAAGGATGGTGTCCACACCGCTGCAATACATGTCCCCATCGGCTGGCAGAGGAGAGTGGAGGCTGGGCAGGTGATCTATGTCAGGTGTGTGCACGTACTGCAGATAATTATTAATGCAAAAATGCGTATGTGTTTGATGTTAGATGTTTGATGATAATAGATTATTTATTATGGTGGTTACATTAGTGCCAGTACAAGTGATGAAGACCCTCTGAAGCTGTAATGAGGGTGCTGGGGCGCTGTTTTTTTTAGTCTACTTTTCTAAGTAGACAATGAGTTCATAATATATTTGGAGACATTATTTTGAAGGTTAAAATACTTCATGGTTTCGCTTTAATGTTTATTGAAAATGCACATATTTCATTGATCATTCAGGTGACTTTTTTCAAAATGTTGTGTATATACTGTATATATACATGTTGTCATTTTAAATCTGAAATTGTGTAGGACTTCTGCCTGTCTGCAGGCAGTAATTTGACCCAGTCAAATGCACATTCTCACGCTCTTGTGAACATTATGCCATAGGAAAATTATCTCACTTCAATTAACATATGAGCACCCTAGTATTTGGTATTCCAATGTCAATGGTTGTGGTTACTCTGACCTAGGAAAATGTGTTTTTGACCATGACCCAGAAAACCATGTCACGTAATATGTTTTACACACAGTACTTACATATGTACGTATATTCTTCAGTGCCGTATTTCAGAGGGAACTGAGTGAAGATTTTGGCAGGCAAAGGAGAAGGTCATTTTGGTTTCTTAAATATGTTGGTGTCAGGTCACAGTGATTTCGCAAAACATTTTTTTGGCAGTATTTCCAAAATTTGTAAGCTGACTTTGATAAAGTATGTTCACAACTTTTTCTAATTAATTAATTTGAAGTCTTCACTCTACATAACTTTGTTTTAGTTTACTTTGACTGTGCTCAAACAATTTGTTGCTCTCTTATTTCCATAGTCCCAGCGGCACTGCCCTGTCCTCTCTGGACGAGGTCAAGACCTATTTGTTGACTGATGGCACCTGCAAATGTGGTCTGGAGTGTCCACTCATTATCCATAAGGTAAAACTATTCATCCGTAACCTCTCTTTAAAAAACAAAAAAACAAACTGCTTAAAAAATGTGATGATCAACTTTACCAGTGGTTGTTCTGCCCTGTGGTGCTGTTTTTTTTCACCCCCATGTCACAAGTGCATTAATTGTGATGTCACAAAAGTGTTGGAGAAATAAATAAGTCAGAAATGAATAAGACAAAAATAAATTTGCATGATGAAACCCCTTTCCATTGTAGAGTCATGGAGTCATGCCCCTGGAGTGAAAGCAGACTAAATACTATTAATTTGCACTCAGAGAAAAAAACTGTTTAAAAATTAGATTTAAGAGGTTTAAAACACTATTCCTGTTGTGTCCAGAGATAGTAGACATACACATACAAATCTTCAGGTTTATTTGACCAGTGTGGTGTGTTAGTTTTATGAAATTGTTGTTCAAACACAAGGATTGACGTTGCTTGAATGCATAGTGCCAGATACGCATTGCTCCTTAACTTAATAAAATATTAGGCAAAGAATTCTGTCTGAAATCTTCCTAATGATCATACTGTATATCTGTTGCCTGCAGGTTTTCAACTTCACTGTGGGGGTGAAGGTGGAACAACACAGCCAGCCTGTAGGAAAAACAGAGCAGGACATGACCAAATTGTGTAACCATCGCAGGAAAGTGGTTGCAATGGCTGCTTTGTGTCGCAGCATGCAGGCCTCACAGCTGCCCTTCGCCAACAATCATCATGCTGGTAAAGTTTGTTATTATTATTATTATTATAAGTATCTTATTAATACATGCTACTCCTGCATTTGTGTAATATGTGTAACACATATACAGAAGTGTCTTTTCTATTCTTAAAATCAATAAATGTTGATCAGTACCATGTAAGGAATTTTAAATTCTGGTGTGGATGGAGTCTCTTTGTAGGGTATCTTTTAGTCATGTCCATCAGATTGTAACAAAGTCTAATTTTCTTTTACTAAATCTGTCAAATCTATGCGGGAGTAGTGGCCTCGCATCAAGAGTTGCAATTGAACTTTGATCCAACAGCTCACACAGAAGCTAAATTTACTTTTATGTGTAGGGGAGTTTATGAACATTATTGTCATCAATGTTGTATGAATTGGAGATGAAATATCATTTATTAACTTATGAAAGGCTGTTGGTATATTGGAAATACTTTCTGTTTCAGTCAACCCCATGCTTTCATATTTCATTGCCTACTTAAATCCCTTATCCTCATTTTTCTCTCTCTTACTGTCTCTATTTTTACTTTGTTCAGACAAATGAATTGTTGCCCTTTACACTACTTATCAGAGAAACAGTGTTATGTTCTATAAATTGGATACATTGTTAGTTCCTGGTTCCTCAGGGGAAAAATACTGAATGCTGAATGCATCTTTCTTATTTTCCCCATGGGAAAGAAAAAAAGACAAAAAGAAAATACCATTGCATATGATCAATATTACTCAATATTACCGCAGGAGTGGGTTGGGATGCCTTTTGTTGGAGCAGGTTGGAGTGCTGCTTTGTGCAGCAGCTGTTAAACACACATGATTGAAACCACTGAAATTTACAGTTATAAACATGTGTTATTGGAAAAATAACAAGAACAATATCATCAGCAGCTATTACATTTAATTTGAAGGTTTATGAATTCCTCAAATATGCAAATACCAATAGCAGATCATCTTTAGAGCTCTTTCCAGTTATTAAGGAATTTATTATGGAATCACGCAGACATGCACCAATGTAAGAGGCCAATACTAAGATTCAAACCCACACCCTTATGACAATGTACAAGACTTGCACAACCAATGTAAGGATGCAGCTATGTATCCAAAAATGTCTTTGACTTCTGGGGAGTAGCTGCTGATCTGAGCTTTTGTTTTATTAATTTAATCAATATATGCATTTATTCACCTCACTGTTTTCCATCAGTGATTCCCCAATTCCTTATTTTTTCTCTAGCAAGGTATACTCATTCTGCTCCTACAAAATATATTTGGTAAAACCAGCAGCTGATAGATGTTTGGTCTTATTTCTTTAGGATCCTAAAAACAATTAAAGGAATTAAGGAAAATCATCCTGATGCTTTATTTTTTTAACATTCAGTCAGTCCCTCATTCTAACAAAATATTTATACACAGCAAGTAATTAATGAACTTTACATTATAGTTATTATGAAAGAAGAGAAGTTAAGTAATAAGCTTTGCATGTGTGTTCTCTTCCAGAGCTGAGTAGTCGAGTGGATAGTCGCAATCCAAATGGTATTCTTGTGGAACGGGAAGAAGAGGACCATTGCTTTTACCATCCTAAACTCCACCCAGTTCCTGTTCGATCCCACAACAATGTCCACTCAAACAACTGTGCCAGCCCCAAATCCTCCCACCAGTTTATGTACCCTTACAATGGTTCCTCCACCATCCTTCACACAGGCACAAACCCGTACCATTCCTTAGATAGTTTGAGAAGGCTTCACCATCCTCCTTCTCTCCCTGCATCCTCCACCTCTTACTCCGCTGCTCAGAAGTCACCCCGCACCCCCACACCTCAGAGTCAAGGTCAAAGAACACCCAAAACCCCAGAGACCCCTGGTTCTCCACGGCTAGGGCCCCTTTCTCCACCTCCTCCCTCTTCCCCAAAGACAGTTGGAGTAGGTAGAGGTGGACAGACTCATGGTTACCATCCTCATAGTGTCATTGTGGGAGGATCCACTCCCTCTCAGTCACCCTCCTACTCACCCTCTGTCCATAACATGAACTGTGTTTCTCCTCACCAGCGGACCCGCCACCCTTCAGCCTCTCCCTCCCCTCTCTCTGAGCAGGGTGGCAGCTCAACAGCAGCAGAAGGAGGAGGACAGATGGGAAGTAACTTGGCTCAGAGGAGGAAATCCACCTCTTCCTCTCCACATTCCCCTATCCCTGGTGGCTCCCCCAACCTTAGTCCTCATTTCCCAAAGTACAAGCTGGAAGATATCTTGGAGCAGTTTAAAAACTCAGGCAACAGCAGCACTAATAACCATCTCTTAAACCCCATTAACCCCTCCTTACTGACCAACCAAAGCATTAGCAACGTTCATGCTCATTCATTGAAGCCTTCAAAGAGCGCCATGGGTCAGACTTCTAGCACAGGACCACCAGGTTTGGTGTTAAACTCAACAAGTCCCTCTAGTTTACCTTTGGGTGCATTTCTGAACCATCATCCCAGCAACCCGGACAAAATACCACACCCAGGTTCTTTCCCTGCAAGTAACTTACTCTCTGCAGCTGCCAAGGCTCAGTTGGCGAACCAGAAGACCCAGGGACAGAGCTCAAATGCTGCCAGCAACCAAGTGGGCTTGCCCCCTTCTCTGGATGTATTAAAAGAGGTACAGCAGCAACAGTCATCAAAGGTAACTAACAGCACTTTACATAACAGCAACCTTCCCTCATCCACTGCTTCTAGACCTCCCCATCCCTCCCTTTCAGCAGCCTCTGCCATCCTTTTTCCTCCATGCCACTCTCTGGCCCAGTCCCTGGCCTCCTCTCTGCCCCACCTGCCTCCCTCAGCAGAGCGCAATGCATCACACAGGAAGAGGCAGCGGCGATCTCCAACAGTGCTCAGCATGCTTAGAGACACCCAGCAGTTGGCTAATGGGCCACAGAAAACCCCATCAGGAGAAGCTGTTTCTGCAACAATTATCAACCTTTCCGCGTCACACTCCCCTTCCTCTACCTCAGCTGTGCAGAACCAGAATGCTTTCATGTTGGAAACCCATCATCATCATAATTCCCTCCCTGGGCAGATACCCAGGCTCCCTACTTCTCGACAGACGGCACACCTTTCCAGGCCCCCACGACAAAATGAGGCTCTGGATTTCACTACAGGTCTGACACCCACACCACTTGGCTTGGATCCTCCAACCCAGCCTCTGTCTGCTCTGTTACACCTGCTCAGTCTGCAGAATGCACAGGCCACAGTTTCGACTCCAGCATCCGACTCTGCTGCTGTTCAACTAGGATCTGTGTCTGTTGAAGGAGCTGGACACACTAATAAACAGAGCCCAAGACTGTCACCCTCTTCTCCCGCCCCTCAGTCTAGTATCAGGCACCCACAGAGTCCCTCACCCTACCGAACCAATGACACTACTTCTCTGCCACAGCCCCTTTCTCCTCCCTCCACTTCCACGCAGTTCAGATCAGCACAGTCCCATTCACATGTTCCAACTACTAAATCAAGTTCTCTACAGAGACACACTGCTTCTTCAACACTGCCCCCTAACTCAATTGTAGCTTTACTCAACAGCAGCTGCCCATCTCAACGTATGCCCCCACCTTCCTTAGATAAGCCTCAACCAACTGAAAACAACGTTACTACAGTAGACTCTGCTTCCCAGAAACCTTTGCAGGAAGCATCCCCAGAGAGCACTGTGGCATTGGAGATGGATATTAACAGCTCATCAACATCTGTGGACCTGACTCATTCTCAAGGTAGTGTTTCAATGGCAATATGCACCTCCCCGAAGCCTCTCGATCTTAGCAACCATGTCCTGGCCCTTCTCGCAGCATCCTCCACTGTACCACAGCGGGGGGACGGTTCATCTGACCGAACCTCTGATGTTGAGAAGTCTTCCCAAGGAAATAATGCTACAGGTATCAAGATATTTGTCTTGAAATTATAAACTACATTTTTGAATACACACACAGTACCTTGCAAAGTACCTTGCAGTGCACCAGCATTGTTGTTTTTATGCCTGTCAAATTCTGTAATAATTGATTTAACTGACAGTTGGTCTTGTGTATTAGCAAGCTGTCAATGGGTTTAACTGTTAACTGTAGTTTTAGTACAACATGTATGTGATGCTAAAGCATGTCTTGAATAAACCTGGCATGATAGACCTTATTGAGCTCATATTTTTAACATGAAATGATTGAAAACATAGGTTGTACTAGTAACTGATTAGGGTTCCACTCCAGTTTTAAGAGAGCCAGGGTTGTGCTATTATTCACCTGAAAGAGTAGGTCACACAAAATAAAACTTGACACTTTAACCTGTAAAAGCAGTATTTTTCTTTGCAAATGTGTTTTATGTGTAAAATGAATTTGATTTGTTATTTGTTGAAAATGTACATTTATGGAGACTGTTACTCTAAGAAGTCACAGGTTCTCTGTGTGGTCAAATACCTTTGCTAATTATCGGGCTTCACAGATAGCCATGTGTCATAATGTTTTTTAACTGTTGGTTATCAATGCTGCCCCACTGTTAAATCAAAAAGTGGGTTACTGACGTCTGCCTGTAAATAGTTGACTAATTCATGTGTCTCTGTTTATAGGGCCAGAGGAGCCTGGATGTTTGGACCAAAAGGTCTCCACAGTAACCAAACCTGCAGCAGTTGTCAGCCCTGTGCCTGCCAACTCCTCTCGTCTTGTGGATAATAACAATCCCCTGCCTGCCCCTTCAACTGTAGGTGACTCAACGACTTCTTTACCTCTGGCAGAGGCCTTCCCCTTCATGAATCAGGAACAGCTTCTTCAGCTGCTGTCATCCACAGGAGGTCTACCATCCCTCCTGGACCCCACAGTCCTTGCTTCATTGCCCCTTGGGGGGCTGTGGTTGGGAGGACAACATGCACAGATGCCCCCTGCCAATGCTGCACTACAAACACCACAGAATCTTGCTGAGCAGCACCAATCAGAGCAGCAGCAATTACTGTTACAAGAGACACAGCAGCAGAACCAGGATCACCAACAGAAGCAGCAACAGATAAACAGCAACCCTCTCTTTCCTTTGTTGCCGTTCTTGAGTGGAGCTCAAGGGGAAATGCCTCTGAACCTTTTGGGCCTATTGAACCCACTCCCACCACCAGCCTCAAATCCTACCCCAGGACAGGACGCTGAATTAGGGCTAATAGAAAAGCCAACCCTTCAGGCTTTGCTTATGGCCTCCTTGTTGCTCGGGCAACAGCAGGCACCTTTGATACCTCTGTCTGGGCTGGGTCAATTGAGCCAGGTCAGTTTGGAAGTTCCCCTCCAACAGCCACAGCAGATCTCCACTACTTTGGAGGGCCTCACTGTGGATAAGGTCTCTGGCCTTTTAGATCCATCTGCCCTACCGGGACCGGGGCTCTTGGAGCTTGCCCAGGGACTTCTCCCCATTGCTCCTGGAGCCGAGGGCACTATCCAGTCTCTGCAGTCTTTGCTCCTTCCTGCTGCTCTTCCTCCTCCCCCTGCAGCCTTCCTACCCCTCAGTCCTGCCTTGCTCACTGCTGCCCTGAGCTCTGCTGAGCTCCACTCACCTCCCCACACCCAATTAGCTCCTGCACAGCAAACCCAACATACCCAACCTCAGGTAGGCTTCACTGTCTCCTACAATGCTTTCCTCGGAGCTTCTCCTAGTTTCTCTTGAAAAAGCTATTGGCTAATTTCCTGAACTATGCAATTATTTGCCCTGCTTAAATATCTCTCCCTCTTTTTGTTTTGAAAATATGTTTTTCTATGAGGTACTTTCAAATGAGGCCCTCCTTGGGCACCATGGTTTGTTTGGGTTGGCACAATCTGAGTTTTTAAGGCACATATTTCTGCAAAAGTTTTTTTTCTCTACAGTGAAAGATAAAAATTAGTTTGACCACTTCTTATTTCATTCTTTTACTGTCTGCTTTGTTTTTGTCTGAACCTAAAATCCTGTCCTCTCATTACTGTTCAGGTACCTACTGATGCCAGTGTTGACACCCTTATACCCCTGTCTCTCCAAGCTAAAGACAACCCAATCCTCCAACAGTTGCTTCCCACTTTGCTTAACCCTGCGTTGCTTGGTGAGTTGGTGTTCTCCCTTTGTAACATTTCTGTTTTCAAGTTTTAAGTTACTATGTTAGGAATAAATGATCTGTAATCTTTTGTAGGAGATCTCTCTGGCATCACAGGCCTTCATAACATGTTGGGGATTGGAGCTGGTTCCATTATCCTACCCCCAGTCCAAGCTTCTGCTTTGGGTATGCCTCTGCTCCAGGGTCCTGATGGAGCCATCAACCTGCTTAACAACATACAGGTAGGTAAACGTTCCTCTGTACTCTTTGTACTTTTAAATAATGCCAATACTTTTCAGTGTCAAGCGACACATCTGTTTTTCAAAGCCTTTTTGAAAATAAAGAATGAAACATTGGACAGAAACAGTGTTTTTCCTTTTGAAACTTATACAGAAATGGCAGAAAAAGCCAATATTGTCCTGCGGAGCTGAGATTCACCAATTGTAGTGAGGTTTCTTACAATTAGTAGCAAGTGAGGGAGGGAGAGGAAATTGGTAAGTCTGTGCCACACTTTTAATAAATCAGATCATTGTGTGGCATGTGCAACTTAAAAAATAGCTGGAATACAAGGCGACTTTAGGAAAAAGACTGAGGATTCAGTCACTTAAACAGGAGGGGAGCTTAGGCTAATGATCCCATGCTGCTCCCAGATGTCATCAAACCAAGTATTTTGTTTTTGTTTTGATAGAGACAGAGACTCTTAGCAGCAGAAATGACATACTGTGCATTCAAATGTAAATATTGTATCAAAATTAGCTTTTGTATTGGTTTCCTAATATTAATTTTGGGATGTTTGACTGCCTGATTTAGATGTTTCCTTTTTTCCTCCAGCTAAACCTTGCACCGTCATCTGAGGGAGAGAAGCCAGTTTCATTGCAGGGAGCACAAAGCCCTGCTCCACACGAAGACATTCCAGCCAGTCAGATTGCAACTGATATGGTTCCCAGTCCTGCTCCGGCTCCACCTCCAGCTCCTGCCCCTCCACATGAACCCACTGCTCCCCCCCAGCGAGAATCTGAAGGCAGGTCCATTATTGATCCTTACACATCTTTCATGGATACAATTTATACCTCCTTCCTTCAAGTCAGTGCTAAAGAGCAGGAAGATGGGGCCCATTTTGGGCCATCTGACCCCACTTCACCCTTCTGTGCCTTACCGCCGGTTTCTTTCCCCATGGAGCACCTCACCTCCTCCACCCCTGTCCCAACTCTGCCACAGGCAAGTGCTCCAGTCTCTCTAAGTCCACGCAGAGCCTGTTCCCTCCACAATCCAGACTTATCCCGACTCAGCCTGGAAGCAGCAGCCCATTCCCCAGCCCAGGGGACACCCAAACCCACTGAAGATGGGTCTACATCACCCTTACAAAGGAAACCAGTCATAGTAGAAGGACATACCCACCCAGAGCCACCAATGCCACCCATATACTTGGAGGAGGCTAAGACAGATTGTACTGCAGCTGTGTGCTCTTTTTTGGAGGCAAGTGGGGAGAGGCAAGGTCATCTTCCACATTCAGGGTACCTCAGTTCCATGGATGGATGTAGTGGGAGACCTGATGAGGAAACCTCTGGGAGACTTCTGCACTCAGAACAGGAAAGGGTGAGTGTCTTGGTGTTTGCTTTCTTTAGTCTCAGGCACAGTTTATGACACTAGTGAGGGTTATTGATCTCTCTGAGATGTCAGACTTTTGGCAAGCTTGGACCTTGGACTGTAAAAATAGAGGAATATAGCATTCCATTGTATTAATATGGTGTTTGTAATGTGATATCTGACTCTACCTTTCAAGGATCCAGCAGGAACAGTGGGTGGAGCCAGAAGAGGAAGGAAAAGAAAACAAACGTAAGTTGTCTTGTTGAAGGTTCATTTCTTAGATATGCACGAGACAGTGAATTACAGAGCAAAATCAGTTCCAGTGGATGTCGGACTCACTCAGCTTTACCTTGCACTGAAATCTTAAACCCATTCGACAAACTTTTACTTCATTACAATTGTCCTGGCAAGTGTGTTTGGCTTCATCATGCTGTTTTCAGTATTAATATGTTACTTTCTTTGTTTGTTAGGCTACAGAATGTGTTGGAAGACTTCAGAGACATGGATGCTACAGCATTAGAGGAAACCAAGGCTACGGTAAGAGCCAGCTCCCCCAAGTGACAAGCTGGGGAAAAGGGAACAAATCACAAACCCTTGGCATGTTAGTGTCAGGCTTAACACGATGACGACAGTGAAGTTATATAGCAGCATATTGTATACACCCAATATGGTGGCCACCGAAAAACACCGGTCTTTCAATTTTGCTGTTGCTACCATTTTAAGCGACGCTCCACGACAGCTCGATTGAGATGCTGTCTGGCGTTTGCCTGACTATCAGTGAACAATGAGTTGGCAGAGCAGAAAAAACACTTTATGGCCTGATTGTACTTATTTTATTATTAACAGAAGCAGCTAAATGTATTAAATAACTTTTAAAAAAAATTGATTGTACATGTCATGTAGCGCTGTCCCAGCTGACAAGCGCTTTTAAAATTTGACTTGTGGTTTACTGTCACAAGAAATGTATCATTCAATTATTGTTTAAGGAGGAAAAGAAAATTGTCACAATTGTTACAGAGATATATCGTCGCAGCCTTATTGGCAATGCTGGTCAGACCCATTCATTTTGAAAAAAACAACAGTCAGTTTGGAAACTTCAACACTTGTCCAGCTGACCAGTGGAAAAAGCTAATGCAGCCAAAATGAAGACATTTTTCACAGTAGAGAAAAATATATAAACTCAATTACAATTTAGTAAGAAAGAAAGTGAATCTGATCTGTAGGGCCTTTGCATAGTTGGATGCATTCTAAATTTGCTGCTTGATGCTGAGTCATTGTGCAGTTCCGACTGTGATGGTAAAGTTATTCCACCTGTGAGGTTCTGGAAAGGAAATGAGGCTGGCTGACTGTTATCCGTCTCTCTTGTTCCAGACAGCACTGCTGAAGCCTGAGAGGTCAGTCCGTGGCAGGAGGCGAAGAGGCGCCAGGTCTCAGAGACAGTGATTGGTGGAGGGAGTTGTCATTCACAGCTGCGCACCAATTAAAGGCGACCACATCCCCTCCATTTCTACACCATCATCACCACTGTTTAGACCTTTTTTTTCAATTCAACTGCACTAATATGTTGTTGTCATGTCATCCATTGTTATGGCAACCACTTTGGAAAAACACATAGGAGAGTGATCTAGTTTGAAAAATGAATTTATAAAAAGTGGAAAAATGGAAGAGTCTGTGGATACATTTTCACTTAGGTCTACTCTTAGGTCTAGTTCACAATTTAATGGTCGCTGAAATTATGGTTGGTGTTAGACTTGCAGACTTACAGTATGTCAGTGAGAAAATACAAAAAAAATAACAAATGAGTACTGTTTTCTTCTCGTCAGTGTGTAACTGAGTCAGGATAAAGCCCTTCTACTTGAACGATGCTCTCTGTTGAAAATATGTCTGTATGTGTGTGGATGTGTGTCTTTTTAAGTGTCTGAGTGTGTTTTGGACAACAGTGCTGTTGCTGAGCCCCTCACTGTCCAAAAAATTATTTGATTTTATTTTAGTAAACAACACTCTCTTCATAAGATTAAAAGAGACACAGCCAATGTTTTTCAGAGAAATGTTCTGAAAGGTGCTGAAAGACAAATATAATAAGACTTTTTTTTTTTCCTTTCCTCAGTACAATATAATCTTATTATGGACCAAGCCAAGGAACAACGTGGTTCACTCCATCAGGTTTCTTAGCCAGTTTACATCAACAACCTGTCACACCTTTTTATTTTGTTACTCACATTCTGTGAGATTTCATGGTTTGTATATCACTAATTATCTTAGGAACTAAGGAAATATTCATTTTAACATCAGGGTTTTTCCAACAGACCAGGAAATGAATCTAACCACACCCACTTTGCTGACTTCTACAAGGTCTACAACAATTATGCCTATACAGAAAAACTTTGAGCACCTTTTTTCCCACTTTGTAACTCAAATTTAACATGCTGCTTTATTTGTCATTGCAGAGAACTGTTTGTAGCTGTGGTGTGATGGAGACTGAAATTTTCTGTTGACATTACACCCAGACAAACCTTCATCCTCTCCTCTAGCCATTAGATAAATGTCTGGAAAATTATTTCATTTTGAGAATGAAGTTGTGCAGGAACCCTTAGGTTATTGAAAGTATAGTTTGTTTTTGTATGAATGAAAGGCAGGAAAAACAAACACACAGAGTGATAATGTCTTAGGTGGATTTTTTGAGTCCGTGTGTTACTGTGGATTTAGAGTAATATCTTCCCTCTGTCTCATATCACTGTTTTGAGCACTCCTCCACACACTGCCCTGCCCCAAAAGTACTGGCATCTCTAGCTGTATTTAAAAAAAATGAATAAAGAAAAGTGGAAAAAGAAAGCAGATTATGCAATTTCTACACTTTGAGATTTGTACATATGTACAGTTAATGTGTTTTATTTTGATTTTATATTGTTAGAAAAAGAGACGAGAAAAAAAACAATGAATTGTGAAATTTTTTGGGAATTGTAATTAAGTATTTTTCTCATTCTACCCCTTGCTTTCAATACTTATGTTTAAAAAGACGATTAAATTGTGGACTGTAGCTTTCTTTTTTTATATGGGAGTCTTTTTTTATTTAATATTAAACTATTTACAGAAAACTTAACTTGTTTTGACTTGTGTCCAGAGAAGGGTGTGAAAATGTTTATATGCAGATTATTTTGTTGTCATCTATAATCATAATTTTCCTTCAACTAATACATTGGATTAAATTGAACCTTTAGCATCACTTTATCTGTCAGGAGGTAACATCAGACAGACAGATCTGTATGAAGTGAGTGTAATCGTGTAAGGAGATTTCAAAGTTACAGCGACTTCTGACCTGCAGGATAGGCTTAAGTAGGTCTTCATAGTGGCAGAGGTATCTATTACCGCGCATTCACTGACCCTCACCAATGAGCAAATCCCAGTTGACTACCACATCACGCTGCGTCGTCATTGTTTCATCAGACAGTGATACTTCATTTTAAGCATAACTCCTTCCAGGAAATAATCAGGCATCGGAGAGGTAAAGTATGGTTGTGATGATGAGTCACTGCATCAGCATATCTGGTGGCTGCCTTATATAAATAAATTAAGTTACATCAGTATATGGAATGACTTTATCACTTATTATTTTATGTGTACCTAATAAAATGCCCAGTGTGATCTTCTGGTACTCTAGCCCATCTGCTTCAAGGTTTTAAATGTTCTGGGTTCACAGGCTGGTTGTTACTGTCATCAACAAGGTATTTTCATGAAGGAAGCTGCTGCTCAGTGGATATTTTCTCTTGTTTGTTTTTCCCTAGACCCTAGAGATGGTTGTGGGTGAAAATCCCAGTAGATCAGCTGTTTCTATAGACCAGCCAGTCTGGCCCCAAGAACTATGCCATATTCAGTGTCGCATAAATCACCTTTATTCCCTTTTCTGATGCTCAGCAGGTTGTCTTGACCGTGTCTACATGCCTAATGCATTGAGTTGGTGCCACGTGATTGGCTGAGTGATGGCGTTAATGAATAATTGAACATGTGACCCAAAGAAGTGGCTCCACTCAGCGCTCCCCTTCCCGGACACATCAAGGTACTGCAATGGCGTTCACACACCACAAAGGATGTTGTATTTTTTTATGATAATGCTCTAAAATGCATCTTTTTGAGCTGCTGTAAAACCATAGACCGTATATAAAATGGACAGAATCCTTAGGTTGCAAAATGAAGTTCTGTTTTGAAGCCTTGAGATAAGCAATTTGACTGGTTGCTGTGAAATTTAGCCATGTCATTGATGAACTGGGAAGTTTTTGGTTTCACAAGCTGTGAAGCTGTCGTGCCAGTCAAACCCCTAATCTCGAAGCTCCATGACAGAAGTTCAATTTGCAGCCATTTATCCCATTTTTATATACAGTCTTTGGTTTGGTTTGTCTATGGTTACAAGTGACATCTGCCAAAGCTGCCAAACTGTGATGCTGGAGGCTTCCAAACAAGATTTCAGATTC
Organism: Brachirus orientalis; assembly: GCA_016785285.1. Taxonomy (NCBI): domain Eukaryota; kingdom Metazoa; phylum Chordata; class Actinopteri; order Pleuronectiformes; family Soleidae; genus Brachirus; species Brachirus orientalis. Next base: position 9,213,403 of record JAFBJR010000150.1, read on the forward strand.
ATATGGGTAACATAACGACTGGTTGCCACTTGACTGCAGTAACAAATTAATTTCCCTGATGAGCAATCAAAAAAGTAAAATCTGATCTACTCTCTTATCCAAAGGCTAAAACAACCAAATTATATTTACTTTAAAATGATTCCACCGTTATATAGACACACTTATGGGAAGTACAGTATATTCAGTTTCGGCCAAGAAACCCTCCTAAATGTTACACACTGGTCCTTTAAGACCCTCCGGTCAGAGATGCTGAGGCTGTGGGTACCACTTTAAAGAGACGGATGCAGACCACGCCCTTCCTCGACCCGCCGATGGAGGGCGCTGTCTCAACCGAGCAGGCCAGATTATCAGCAGCTTTTTCTCTCACTGTCCTTCCAGCATCATCTCACCTTCAACACATCCACCGCTGCCACACCCGAGGAAGAAGAGGAGAAAAGACACGAGAGAGAGAGAGATACGTCCCATTTACCGACAGGGAGACCAGCGCATCACCAGAGCCGTCTGTTGTAATAATGTAGGCTGTCGTTTTGTGGTTTGACGTCTAACATTTAGCCTACCCGCCTCACTGCGACACGGAACCAAGAGTCCAGCTGCGCACAAATAAATTACAGCCAAAACCAGCCTGTCATTAAAAACCTGCCTTCACGAAGAAAGTCGACGTCTGTGCGCAAAACCGCCGCCTTTATTTTTGACGGTCGCATCATCAGGCCTCAGTCAGTCAGTCAGTCAGTCAGCCTCAGCAGCATCTGTCTTTCCTCCCAGCATCCTTCCTCCTCCTCATCATCTGTGAATCTGCGCAATGGCCGATGTTCCAGCGGAGTGTAACATAAAAGTGCTGTGTCGCTTTCGTCCTCTCAACCAGTCTGAGATCATACGAGGGGACCAGTTTCTGCCCAAATTTCAAGGGGATGACACTGTCGTCGTCGGGGTGAGTAAATAATAGGGAGCCGGGCGCTTTGTTGTGTCCTCTCTCACATACACACAGGCCCTTCATTAATAAATCATCAGCTGCTGTAGACCTCTCTGTGCAGCAACACACGGCCGTCAGTGCAGCACAGTGGCATACATAAATACACCATTTCCCTCTAATACACCGGATTCTGTCTTTACGATCCCACCATGACAAAGTAAAAAAAAAAGTCCATTTAATGCAATGTTGAAATGCGCAGACTGGCCTTGTGCATCAGCTGACTGAGGTCTGCACTGGACAGCAGTGTCACAGAAACCCTGCCCGTGACACCATACACGACCTTTACTGTTAGAAATGATATCATCATCATGATGATGATGATGGTGATCATGATGTGAATTTGGTCAATTATTAGGCTTGCTGACATCCATCATGTTGCATTATTGATGGAACTGCAGGATATTTTGAAAACATGCAATAATGACATGTTTCCGTAAATAAGAATAAATAGAATTATGTGGTTCTGCTTGGGGTTCACTGGTGACACAGGCACAGACGGTGTGCGGCCTATGCTGACCAGGCTCTTCTCCCTTTCCAGTCACAAACATGGGTCTCTTGGGAAAATGTAACATTTTAAAAGCGCTCTAAAACATGTTCTGTTACTCTAAATGAAAACATCCCTCAATAGCTGACCTGTTGCCATAAAAAGGTAAAAATATAAATACGTTTTATTTTAAATTATGTAAACGTAATAGTTAGCTGTAGTGTCTAGTCTAACCAATTCTCTTCTCATTTCTCTTCCCACCAAAATGGTTGGTGTGTATTAAGTAAAGTGTGTTAAAACACTATATCTGGGAAACACAATTCAACTTTTATATACAGTAAATCTGCCTTTATATTAAGTTCTTGGCCAAAACTAGCAAGAGGAACAAACTAGATTCCTCACAGCTCAGGCAGTTATTTTTTTTTTATGTAAATGCCTTTTGTCACATGTGTGTTGTTCATGTTTACGATACATTTTCAACATATTTTGCAGAAACATTTATTGCCCTCAGAGAGCAAATCATTAAAATGTCTGAATGTCCTCCAAACATAATCGTTACAGTAAAAGTAACAGCCATAAAGCCCCCCCCTTTTTTGCCTCCTCTTTACAGCCTTAAGATATTGCCAAAATATAAGCAAAATGGAAAATGTGATGTAAAGACATGAAGGAACAAAATAATTATAATTGTTAATTATTTAACATTTTAACGCATCTTCGCAACTTCCTCACAGAAATGTACACAATGTCAACAAGGTTAGATTATTGGACATTGTCTTACATGTATGTTTATATGAACAGTAAAATGTAATTTTGTATCACAGAGAGCCAAACTGTCTTCAGAGTAAAACTAGTCAAAGAAAATGTCATTAAAGTAGGCCTATAAGAAACACACCAGCCTGTAAATCTTTAATGAAATCATTGGAGGGAAAATAGATAAATTCTGAAAAATGTGGAGCACAATAATGTAGGACTAATGTTGAAACTTGTTCCAGTGATAATAGAATCGTCTCCACCTGGCCGTCCTCTCGGTCCTTTGTATGAGGCTGGACACAAAGTGATCTCTCTAATTGCTTCCTGAGAGATCAGTGATCATTCAACGAGCTCCTACATCAGAGGCTGACCTGCTTTCTCTTTTGGCTGTTTCTCTGTCAGTCTCTTGTTTTATGTCCCTTTCTGTGCCTCCCCCATCTCTTCCTCCCACATCCCGAAAGTGGACGTCTCACTCTGTTAAATCACTCTGTCATGGCGGTGGGTACGCAGATGGATCAATCTATCAATGACATTTAATACGGCTGGTGTTATTGTGTTGCATCGTGGAGACGGTGACATTCAGGAGCATAATGGCCTGGTTTCAGCAGAGACTATTGTAATGACTGAGTCACTGATCAGCATCTCGGTTGTTTGCGCGTGAGGGGGAGCAGCTTTGTCTTGAAGTTCTGCAAATGTGCATTTGTTTGAATTCAGCTTGCGTCATGTAATTCCTTCCTTCAGTGAGTCATTTTCAACGGCTCATCTGGTTGAGTATCACGTCGGGAGCTGGAGTCAGTCCCACTTGATAAACAGGGAATTATGGAGTCTTCTCTGGACAGGTCACCAGGCCATTACCAAACCTTGTTTTGCTTTTCAAATCTTTGGATATGAGATTTGCACATGTTTAGATTAGATTTGACTTTGTTGATCCCGCACTGGGGAATTAAAAAAAAAAGTTTTATTTATAGTATAATGATTGTACAATTCAAAGTGCTTCATCATTCTGTATTGATCAACTGGGCTTCTCGAAGTTTTCCTACAATGTACTAAGTACCGACACTCTTGCTGTCAAGAGTGCACGACACTAAATTTCCTCCTTCAGCTCTAAGTCGATATGCTTTCTTATAAAGTACTCAACATAAAAAGCCAAAATATTGAAAACAGGAAGTTACAGTGAATGGTGTTATGCTGCTTTATATGTCTTTTTTTGAATTTTGATTTTTTTTTTAATTGAATGGATAACATAACCAATATTTCTAAATATATCTGTCCAGTATGTACAAAATATAGCCTAGAAATTGTGAGCTTTAGGGCTGCAGCAATGAATGGATTAGTCAACTATTTTTGTTCAATTACTAAAATATTGATCAGCATGATCATGGATCAACTGTCAACATTGATCAACGTTGTTTTTTTAATTTTTCTTGTCTTGGATCACTGCCAGAGCCTCGGGGAACAGGGTGATGAAATTGTTAAATACCAAAGAAATAATTAAAATCCATAACTTGAAAGCCACACAAGGATTCCGAGGCACTTTCTCTTTAACAATTAAAACACTTTTATTGTCATGTTATGGCCATGTACACCTAAAAAAAAACAAAACAAACAAATTTCATTAAAGGCTTGACAAATGTATTATTGTCACTATCCAAAGAGCATCCAAAGCTCATTTTGAGTCCATGAAGCACTCCCTTTGTTTTGCTAAAAAAAAAAAAATATTCACATTACATTCACTCTCACACATAGACATTTATCTTTATGAGCAAATTGAGTCACAGATGCTCATGAAGCCACTCATTAGGACTGATGAGCTCCACCCGAGGTCACTGCAGAGCTTCAGTATGAAGACCTGGTAACAGCACCATAATGGATCCACAGTTGAAGCATCTGTGTTGTCTGAATTGTATTAAATTGAATAGAATGCGTTTATTGGCACTGCATGTTGTCTTTCATAAGAATTTTTTCTCTTTCACTTTATTAAGAGAAAGAGCATTGTTTTTATTGACTTTGACACATTGTCCTGGTGATGTTGCCAGGTCCCGGGTGAGAAAGAAGCTCTGCAGACCATTCTCCCTTTCTTTCTGCTGATATCGTCTTGTTTTTATGTTTTCATGCACCTTCAGCAATAAATGTGTATTTCCCCTAGTGGGAAGGCATATAAAGTAGTGTACATCATACTCTTGGTATTTTCAGGGTCAGATATATGAGGATGAGTCACATCAGGCTCTTTAGTAAAACAGTCACTGACCACCTCACAGGGCTGAAAGCTCATACAGATGACCAGCTGTGGGGGGGAAAAAATTCAGTCAGGTGATAATTGTTATTAAACTTTCAGGACAATTTAATTGACCGTAACAACTGCATCCCTGTTAGTTATAACTCCAGTCCAATTATAGCTGAACACACATTTTGGAGAAGAACTAAAACCCATAAGATGAAATACTGGACTTTTTTGTGAATTGATATTTTAACCACACAGTCACTTACTTTTTTCCCCTTGAAGTGTTGATTTAGTTTATTATACTTGACCAAACAGCATCATCACATACTTTTATTAAACATCTCAGGTATATGATAAACAGGTTATAATAGCCACAAATAAATTATATAAGAACGATAAAATCACATGGAGTAATTTGAAAGGCCAGTGGCACTGATTATCATTGTCTTTACCCAGTATCGCTTCATATTATATGAGGGCTGGGCAATGTGGCCAAAAACGTTATCACAAAATCAAAAAAAAGTTTTAAATCACTTAATATTAGTAATTATTATGACGCCCCTAAAAGGATGTGAGCAAAAAAAAATTAAATTTGAGTTTCTGAGATGTTTGAGATTTATATTTTTCTAAATAAATCTTTTCTCATCTCCCTTAAGGGGCTCTATAAATTATCCCTACAATTATTGCTCCTAAGTATGCACAGAAAACATAATACACTTGTTGCACAGATAAACATTTCATAAATGTAAGGCAAAAATATTGTTTGGCAATTTTGTGTTTGCACATTACATAAGCATTTATATGGATATACAGTGGAATCTTTGTTACTGTCTATGTACACTGTATATACACAGTTCATCAGAAACAAAAGTATATTTTTTGTGGAATTATTGCTCAGCCCTGTATGGTCCAGTTTCTAACATACAAGAGTTAATGTTTATTTTCTTCAAGTCTGAGGAACATTGGGGCAGTTAATTATATCACCATAAAATCATACTTTGCATTAGGCATCGCGCACGGCCTTAGTCACTCATGCATTCCAGTTCTGTTTTCCAAAAAGAATAAACCTGCTTAAAATCAGGTGTAAGTGTCTCACTGACATTTCCAGCACAAGTTGTCCTTTCTGTTGAATTTATTTAGAAGGAGTAAAATAAAACCTACAAATACATTTTTATTGACTTAATTTCCCTGAAGCCTCTTTTGTATATTTATCAGTGTTTGAAAGTTCTCTGTGTCATTCTTCCTCACGCAAATCCCAACCCAAGTCTTTCTGATAAATTATCCTCAGATTACTACAAATGCCCCTTTTTTATTTTGAATTGTTGTTGTTTTTAACTGTTGTTGTTCATGGTCTTCACAGGGGAAGTCCTATATTTTTGACCGAGTGTTTCCAACCAACACCACCCAGGAGCAGGTGTACAACACCTGTGCCAAGCAGATTGTCAAGGGTATAGAAACAGAGCTGCATTTAAAATACCTAAAAAATGCATAAATGTGGATGAGTTGGTTGTCTTATTTTTGGTTTTATTATTTTATAGATGTACTGTCCGGCTACAATGGCACTATCTTCGCATATGGACAAACCTCCTCCGGGAAGACTCACACCATGGAGGTACAGTTTAAAGAGCAAATGCCAGGCAGTTCCTATAAATAAGAATTTATTCCTGTCCAACCAGCCAGTTTTGGAAATAATTATATAAACACGACAATGTCAGTAAATGTTTTCTTCAGTTTCAGTGGTGTTTTTGTCCTCTTGACCAAGAGATGTCTTACCTTTGAACCTTTAACAATAACAAAATTTAATGATACCTGGTTTGGAAGGTGACCCTCTTCTTCACAACACTCTAGTTGTATATAATGTATGTAATATTTGTGTTTTGGGAAGAATTTTATTTCAAATACCTTTCTGTCTTTTAGCTTTAAATGAACATTGTATGAGAATTTAATGAAGTACCTCCATGAAGTTCCCATTTACACCTAGTAATGCTTATTTATGTGACTTTGGGCTGCAGGGCAAACTCCATGATCCTCACCAGATGGGTATCATTCCTCGCATCGCTGAGGACATTTTCAACCATATCTTTGCCATGGATGAAAACCTTGAATTCCACATCAAGGTATTTCTTTAGGAAACATCTTATTATGTTGTGTTATTTATCTTTTGTAATTCTGGGTTTTAGATTTTTTTTAGTTTTTTTACTGTTGTTTTTGTCAGAGCTGTAAAATAATACTAGAATTAACTGCTGTAAAACATGTAAATCTTTTAGTTCTGGTTCCGTAATTTTCTTTCTACTTCTTCAGGTTTCCTACTTTGAAATCTACATGGACAAAATCCGAGATCTGCTGGATGGTTAGTGCTTACGGACTCTGACGCCAGACACTGATGTACCTTCTGAATGTTGCATCAATCTATCATCTTTTGCTGTACTTCATTATGAAATTAGAAATAAATAAATAAATACATAAGTAAAAAAGACTCATCATTTTTTTCTTTTTTTTCCAGTGACAAAGACCAACCTGTCTGTCCATGAAGATAAGAACAGGGTCCCATATGTCAAGGTTTGTTAAAGTTATGGTTTAGATAGATACGTGTATGGGCTGCCTCTTTGATATTAAATCTATGTCTTATTTGTCTCAGGGATGCACTGAACGTTTTGTCTCCAGCCCTGATGAGGTCATGGATGTGATTGACGAGGGCAAATCGAACCGCCATGTTGCTGTGACCAGTAAGTCTTTTTGACATTTCATGTTTGATTTTAAATATACAAGCACAGTATATTAACTATTACACTGTGGGGAAAATTTGATATACATATATTTAAAAAAGACACAAAAGACAAACGCAGTGAAACATTTGTGCTCTTCTTTCTTTTTGGCAATAAAAGTTGGTTCTCTTGCTCTTCTTGAATGACAGCCAATGTTGGTTTCTCTGTAGTGCCAGCAGTCGCACTTGCAGCTTGTCCCTGATGTGTGAACCAATCGCTTGGTTCACGAGGTCTTGTTATGTAATCTTCATGTTACAGTGAGCTTTACTTCTCAAGCTTCATTCAATATCATGATGATCAAAATAAAGGTGATCATCAGGTGTGATTCCTCACAGGTGAGGAAAATATGAATGATACCTGTAAATAAACATAATTTAAATTAACAAAAAAATAACACAATTATAGCAGTGGGAACCTTTGACAAAAATAATTTTAAAAAATAATAAAAAATTAACAAACAAACAAAAAAACCATAAACAGTCTCTGTTCTCTGCTCCTTCAGCAGCGCAGCTTTCAGTAAACTGACACCAGTGTATTTGGCTTTACAAAAAGCTCTTTTTTTGGCCTCTCTTCTGCTGACTCATTCCCCTTAGGTCGAGTTATAATATCTGACTTTTACTGCTGTATTAGAGTAGTTCATGTAAACAAGTCAGAGTGATGCTTTAGCTTTATTGATTGCAAGACGTGTATAACAAATAAATGAATGACCATTTACTTATCATATTTAATAAAACCACTGAGCATATAAACTATTTAAAAAATGGTTATGTTGGTTTTTCATGTTTATATGAATGAGAAATAAAGGTATCATTGTTATTTTTACTACAACAGTCCATGCAATTTCTATTGGAGGTATTTAAAAATACAAAAATACAATGAAGAATTCCCTCTTTCTAAGAAACAAGGCAGTATTTCCATTTACTATTATTCCATTTACATAAATTATTATTGTAATGAAGTGTTGGTCTGTCTCACAGCTCTGAATTTTGATGATTCATCCTCACCACAGAATCACTGTGATATTTTTAAGAACGCCTTAATTTGATTTTGGCATAATCCTGAATTTCCTTTGTTGACACCCATTGCAATACAGGATCTGTAACTGCAGTACAGCACACTTAGATGAATCTGGGACTGGGACTGCCAACTAAAGAGACACAGTGAATACAATATGTGACATTGCTATGACAGGGTAAAAATGAATTAGGCAAGAATCACATTGAAAATGCAATGCTTAGTTAATTGAATATGAGTCATGGACCCTTTGCACAGCAGCCATTTTGGCATGTTGTAATAGTAAAAGCACATGTGGCACTGATCAAATGAATGACGGCTCTGCTCAGTTCATGCAAATCAGTGTGCGACAGTGAACGAGCTTGTAGTGTAAAACTCAAGAAGCTCAGTGGAACAATTGACAGCTGTGCTTTTCCTGCTGTGACCTGTCAACATGTGATTTCCAAGTTTCCAAGTTTCTGAATAAAGAAATCTCAAATTGCTGAAAACTGAAAACATACAGTATATAAATGCTAACAGATATTTAAGTCCTAGGGGTTTGCTGTATAACACCCATTCTAGTAAACAAGATTGTGTGGGCTTTTATTTTCTAGTTTTGTAAAATATTTTTAATTGATCATATCTCTTTTGGAAAAAAATTTAATACAAAGCTTTTTAATGTAACGAGGTGACAACGTTCAACATCCTAGCCTTGAAAATGGACTGAACGTATGCATCAGTGGACCAGATTTTCTGATAGAGCCACAGCCTCCTCTGTTTCCTGTTGATGCTTGCTGACTCACCATGCTGCAGAACGGGAGCTGATAGCAGACTAATGGAGTAGCAGTGCAGAAAATGAGCTTAGGCCTCAAATATCATTGTGGTTTTTATCTTCTCAAGAGACATTCAGATGCATAAAATGAAATTTAATTCACGCACAAATGACTTCAAATTAATACCATATAACTGAAACCACAGATAAAAAATATGAGAAAGTTCTGTAAATGATAGTTTACATTTTCTAAAACAAGCCTTATATGTAGGTCAGTGCCATTTTGAAGTTTAATAATCTTTTAGTAAAAATCAGTTAAGTTGTACATGGTTAATTGTAGTACTCTTTTCCAATTTCTAATGGGAGAGTGTTTGTTTCCCTGGTACAAAAACTTCCAGTTTGTAAGAATTAGTGACATCTAATGGTGGGACTACATATTGCAACAAACCCCTCTGCTCTCACCTCCCTTTCCCAAACACTTCAGGCAGCTACAGTGGCCTTCGTATACAAGAAAGGATGTTGTTCCTCACCATATGCTTAGTAAGCGCTCACTTCACACTGGCTGGTTTTTCCATTCAAACTGCTGCTGATACATGACGGCACAAATGAGTGCATATGAAGCATTGTCTGTAAAGAGCTGATAAAAGCCACAAATATAACATTTTATTTTAAAGTGCTTATCACTTAAACAAAACATACTAAAAACCCTCCTATATGTCACAGGTTGGACCTTTAATGAATAAAACTGATTACTTTCCACTTGTGAATTTTCTGCATCCCTCCATTATAAGGATTTTAATGGTTCTCTCAAACACAGTTAGTGAAGAAAGGTGTATCTTAAGGGATGTACCATGATACAACTGCTGTCAAACCTCTAGTTTTTGACCCACCAACTGTTTCTGTCTTTGTTCAGACATGAATGAGCACAGCTCTCGCAGCCACAGCATCTTCCTGATCAACATCAAGCAGGAGCATGTGGAGACTGAGCAAAAGTTATGTGGAAAACTCTACCTGGTTGATCTGGCTGGCAGTGAGAAGGTAGGAAACACTTTTCCCAATGTGCAACTTGCCAGTTTCACATGAATAACTTAATAGTTAGGTTACATTGTATTTAGTGTGATCATAAGCGGTGCATTGATGTTTTCCTTCACTCTCTGTTTTTGTCTGTATTTCAGGTCAGTAAGACAGGAGCTGCAGGAGCCGTTCTGGACGAGGCTAAAAACATCAACAAGTCTCTTTCTGCTCTGGGAAATGTTATCTCTGCCTTGGCTGAAGGCACGGTGAGTCGCTTCCACAAAACTTCCATCGATATCCATAGATATTTATTTAAAATAATCATCATCAGGAACATGTGGAATATTTTTAGAGCTAATGGTAAAGATCAATTAGAACAAGCACATTAAACCTGTTACTTTTCGAAGCAGTTCTAGGGTTTATAAGGCTCCAAAAAATTTTTTTTCCAAAAACTCTTAATCCCTAATAACTGTATTTCTTTCTTCACTTCTCCCTGCTTTCTGTGTCCCGTTTGTTTCTTCTTCTCTCCTCCCCTATTCTCTCATGCCTCCAGAAAAGTCATGTGCCGTATCGTGACAGCAAAATGACTCGCATCCTGCAGGACTCTCTCGGTGGGAACTGTCGCACCACCATGTTCATCTGCTGCTCTCCCTCCAGCTACAACGATGCCGAGACCAAATCCACTCTGATGTTTGGACAACGGTAAATCTGAACACAGAGCAGGAAACGATGAATGTGTTAGTGTGGCTCCACATTTTGAAGTGGAGCCACACTAAAGCTGCATGGTGACCTTGTTTTGCTGTGGCCTGCAAAAAATCCAAACATTGCAGATTCTCTCTTGCACTGCCCATTTCATTACTTCACATTCAGAAATGACTTGATAAGGAATATAGGGAAAAGCGGATCTGATTTGAGGTGAGACCAAGATGATTAGTTGTTTGTTTTCTTATAGTTTTATTTTGTAATGATATGCTGACACATTAAGTGATAATTTAACTTGACAAAACACAAAATGTGTTTTCATATTTAACATTTATTGCTTTGTTTCTTTTTAGATGACGATGCTAATATGGGAAACTTTAAAAAATATGTTACTCTGAAAGCATAAATCAGTAGTTGCCAATTCCCTTGGCCTGTGAAATCAACAGACCAGTGTGTGCCTCACATGTCTATAAGGTTTTAGCAGCTGTCTGCAGCTTCATATGATTTCTGTACATGTTCAGATTTGTGTATTAGTGTCTATATATATATTTGTCTTCCTCCATCACAGTGCCAAGACCATCAGGAACACCGCCTCCATTAATCTGGAGCTGACGGCCGAGCAGTGGAAGAGAAAGTACGAGAAGGAGAAGGAGAAGAACAAGACTCTGAAGGAAACCATCCAGAGGCTGGAGACTGAACTGAACCGCTGGAGAAATGGTGGGTCTTTAAGTTTTTTTTGGACAGACTGCTGTGTAACAGCAACGCTTCCATATTAATTTTGTAAACAAAATGGCATTGTTCTCATGTATTTGTTTTCATGTGATTGCTTCATCCCTGGCTTCAGGAGAGGATGTGCCCGAAACAGAGCAGACTACATCAGAAATGGTGACCCGGATTGAATCTGTGGAGGAGCGTCCTATTTTGGACAATGATACCTCCTCCATCGTGGTCCGTATTTCCGAGGAGGAGCGTCAGAAGTATGAGGAGGAGATCCGCAAGCTGTACAAACAGCTGGATGACAAGGTGACATGGATGCTGGATGACAGCACTTACAACGTTATTATGTTAAAAAAGTGCATATATTTTTATGCTGTAGTTTCTTTTAATCAGAGATACAGTATATATGGAATTTTTTTGTGTTTCATAAGATTTTTATCCTATACAGTAAACTGAATTGTAATGAAATGTTATTGAATGTTTAACTGTAAATGACAGACAAGATGTAAACTAATTCATTTTTCTGTATCACTGCGGTTCATACATATGCAAGTGGTTAGATTTGTACTGTTTTCACAGGATGATGAGATCAACCTGCAGTGCCAGTTGGTGGAGAAACTGAAGCAGCAGATGTTGGACCAGGATGAGGTGAGTAGATGCAAACTCACAAACAAGCACAAAGTCACATTTTATGTCTCCATTTTACCCCCACACATCATTTGTCCTCCATCTCCCTCCACAGCTTCTGGCGTCGTCTCGTGGTGATGGGGATAAGGTCCAGGCTGAACTTGGCAGGCTGCAGGTGGAGAGTGACTGTGCCAAGGCTGAGGTGAAGGAGGTGCTCCAGGCTCTGGAGGAGCTGGCCATCAACTATGACCAGAAGAGCCAGGAGGTGGAGGAGAAAGGCCTGCAGAACCAACTGCTTGCCGATCAACTGGCCCAGAAAATGGTACACTTTGAGAGGAACTGTGTTTAAATGTGAGATTGACAGCAGCAGAGACTGGAGGTCGAACAAAAAGATCCATTCTGAGATAAGTAGCTGCTGTTGCAGTGCAGTTTTCAAGAATGGAAGATATTGCAGGAGTTACATGGCACTGAGTAAAAACCAGTAGAGCCTTTTAACACCAGGTTTAGCCCATTGTCGAAGGGGCTTTAATCCCATCATGTTTTCAGGCTGCTCTGGATCTTAAGTATTTTTTTTTTTTTTTTTAGACATTAATATTGTATTTTCTTTTTGATTACTTCTCGATGTAGCTTAATATCTACTGCCATAATGCTTACAAAGTCTGTTGGAAAAGTAACAGGCTCTTTTCTCCGTAACAGGCCAGTTTGATGGAGCTGGAGGCAGAACTGTCTCGCATGCAGGAAGTGAGTGCTCAGCAGAGGAAACGTATCGCTGACGTCCTCAATGGTCTGATGAGGGACCTCAGTGAGTTCAGCACCATTGTGGGTAATGGGGAAATCAAACTGGTGAGTTGGATCACAGTGTAGAAAGGTGTTTAAATATGAGATAAAATACCAAATATAGTGTTAGTTCTAAATCATTTTTCTTTATGTCCATATATATGACCGTGGAGAAACCCTTGTGGGAATATTGATCTGACTTTCTTTTCCAATCTGCAGCCTGTGGAGATCAGCGGCGCGATCGAGGAGGAGTTCACGGTGGCTCGTCTCTACATCAGCAAGATCAAGTCAGAGGTGAAGAGCATGGTGAAGCGCTGCCGCCAGCTGGAGAACATGCAGCTGGAGTGCCACCGCAAGATGGAAGAGACTGGGAGGGAGCTCTCCTCCTGCCAGCTCCTCATCTCTCAGGTAAAAGGACAGAGGACAGAGGGAAAGGGCAGGGCATTGTGAAATTAGATAAAGGGATTGGCTGGTTGGAGTGAAAAAAAGAACCAAGTAAATTCAGAAAAAATGAACATAGTCTGGAGCAGAATTACCAGTGAAAGATGGATTAAATGGATGTTTCATGGATGCCACCTCTTTAATTTGATGTGGGTGCATGTGTTTGTACAGCATGAGGCTAAGATTCGCTCTCTGACCGAGTACATGCAGAGTGTGGAGCAGAAGAAGAGGCTGCTGGAGGAGAGCCACGACTCCCTGAGCGAGGAGCTTGCCAAGCTGCAAGAACAAGGTAAAATGCTAATATGCAAGCAAAAGAAAAGGGGGATATCTGAGCTACTGTCCTTACTTATCACAGGTTTTTTTGCAAGCTGTTTTAGGTGGATATGAAATGCTTTCTGTCTGTTCCTTTTCCCAGATAACTCCCTGCTGGAGGAGAAGGATGGAGAGAAGGGTGAGACTGAAGATGGCAATGTGAAGGTAAGCAGCCTCATCAGGTCATTTTTCAAGTATAGTATGCACTGGAACTTGAAATTCTAACTTGCAACAATAGTGCAGAACAAGTGAAATGCACATTTTCTTCAGATCTCAAAGTGCTGTCTTTCATCTGTCACCTTATACTTATATCAGTCACCTCTGATTGCTTTCTTAGTTTCTGTTGCTTTAAAACGTAATCACACTTTATTTATTATGCTTTATTTTTAACTGTTTAAGAGACACTTTGCATTTGTTCTGTTCATGTCCAGAAGTCTGCCCGTCAACAGGGAGAATCTCACCGTGGCCTCCATCACAAGCAGCTGACCCGTCTGCGGGATGAGATCAATGAGAAGCAGAGGGTCATTGACGAACTCACTGAGTCTGTGTCATTTTATTTCTTCTCCTTTTTCACTCAAAGATACTACATAAGAAAAAATCAAATTATTAATCATAATTTACTACTATAATTATTGGTAATTTATTGCATGTATTTGTAAACGTACTATATCCTGGACATGTCTGTTATGTCACAACAGTCGTAACTCTAAGATGGAGCTGGAGCTGGCTCAGGTTCGTGCTGACTTTGAACGTTTAAAGAGTCAGGACAGCACCAAGAGCGAGCGCCTGGAGGAGCTCTCGTAAGTGTTGATCAATGTCATGTTGTGTGTAGACGGACTGAAAACTGCATTGACTATTGAAGGAAACCATTCGACCTTAAATTCCAGCACAGGGCACACAAAAATCAAAACATGAACTATGTTCTGAAGTACAGTATATTCAGATTTTCTGTCATTTAAAATATTGTCTTGTTTGCTCAGATTCTTGCATGAACGCCATGAGCAGACTAAACAGGACTTGAAGGGTCTGGAGGAGACTGTCGTGAGTAAAATAAATTACATTAAAACCTTACAGTCTTTATTTTTTTGTTTCTATCTTTTCTCTTTTGTATAACCTTTTTTAAACAGTGTCAAGATTTTGCTTCCTGACCTCCTCTCAATCTGTCTGTCCTCCAGGCCCGTGAACTCCAGACCCTCCACAACCTGCGCAAGCTGTTCGTTCAAGACCTCACGTCGCGGGTTAAAAAAGTAAGCAGCTGAAAGAGAACAAGAGATACAGTGACAGTGGATTTAATACATTATCTTTTGACCATTTTAGGAATCCACAACTTTCCTGATTAAGCTCCAGAAGAATAGCAACATACTTACTTTCATTTTCTCATCTTTTTTTTGCTCTGTTGTCTCTTCTGCAGAGTTCCGAATTGGAGCCTGATGATAGCGGGGGGTCTTGCACCCAGAAGCAGAAGATTTCCTTTCTTGAGAATAACCTGGACCAACTTACAAAGGTTCACAAACAGGTGAGGAACATGCAGATAGAGGACAGTAAAACTTTTACTGATGAAAATGTGGCTGGCCTGGTTTTACACTGCTCTTTCATTCATTACAAGAGATAAAATTATTGTTTTGGAGCCTAATTTTCCTATTAGAACAAATAATGAACTTGACATACAGTTCATCAAACATACTTAAAGAAAAGTAGTTATAATATGTTCAAAACCCACTGTTTGTTTGTGGAATGAGGAAATAGTGTGGTTCTTCGCCTGACAGTAAATGTATATTACTTAGTGGCTTTTACAGTGACTCATTCATATTACTTCATACCATTGAAAGTAAAGAGTTATGTTTTTTTTAAAAAGTAATTCACTTTGAACTGTGTGTGTACTCTCCCTTGTCCAGCTGGTTCGTGACAATGCAGATCTGCGTTGTGAGCTTCCAAAGTTGGAGAAACGTCTTCGGTCTACTGCTGAGAGAGTTAAGGCCCTGGAGACTGCACTGAGAGACGCAAAGGAGGGTGCTATGATGGACCGCCGCCGCTATCAGCAGGAGGTTGACCGCATCAAGGATGCCATGAGAGCAAAGAATGCCCTACGGCGCCCCCATGCAGCACAGATTGGTACTGAAAACACCTGACATGCAGTGTATCCTGTTAAATCAGCGACCCACTAGTATTCAACTGTATCTTACATCACTTTATCATTCTGACAGCCAAGCCAGTGAGGCCGAAGCAGCTGCCAGCTTGCTCCCCCACAAACCCGTTCTACACCTACATCCGTGCCACTGAACAAGCCAACACCTACAGCAACGCCCTCTTCCAAAGCAACGCGTCACAGCCGAGCTCCAGCAGCGTCAGCTCCAACCCCAACTCTGTCCAGAACAACCCGTGAGTTTGAATCTGACCAGCCTTTTCCAGCCACACATTAGACTGTTACTTCTGGCAAAGTCACTAATCCTGGCATCATTGCAAAAGATTAATTAAAACGACCTGTTATATCACATGGACCAACTGTAGATGATACTGATCCACTGCTGTTATTTCAAGTTGTTAAATATGTGACATATTTTCAGCAGCATTACTGCACCAGTGTTTGGACTGTTTTCTGATTCTTCTGATGTGTTTGCTGCAGTATTTCCACAGCACTGGGCTACAGAGCAGGCAGATATAATGGAGACATACTAGAGTGCTACCCACTCAACATTGACAATGGTAAAAAACAAGCAAAGTGTGTCAGTGTGTGAACTAATATCTACATTATGATTTCAAGCATTATTTTATAGTATAAGATAATCAATTAATTAATTCTTACTATTGATTGATAGTACTGATCAATCAAGGATGTCAAATGTTTCCAACAGGTAACAACATCAGTGAAACGAGAGACATCAATGACAATCGGTAAGAATGTCAGTAAAACAGAAATCCCTAATCACATTTTTTACTTTGTCACTTGAACTAAATTAACAGTTCATCGGTAGTAAATAGTGATTTATCTGAGGATTTGTGTGGGAGGATTTGAAGCGAGGTCAAATCAAATAAATTAACTTGTCATTTTGACTCCTCATCTTGATTGGATGTTAAATACACCATCCAGTCGGAGATATTTAAAATAAATCGTTTTGTTTACAGGAGTGATGTTCACTGTGGCAGTGAGGTGGATGATTCAAACAGACACTACGTCATTCAGCAGGAGACAGCAGCAAGTTAATGCCATGGTAACCTAACGCACACACACATGCACACACACACGCACACACACACACACATAGGCCTTTGTCACAGCAGATATGTTGACATGTTTCATCAAGAGAAGCACAGGTTTTGGTAATTAATGGTGGTTCTGTTTCATTTCAGTAAGTCAGGATAGTGGGACAGTGAGCCAGCATGCATAAAGGAGGCAGCATTGATTTGATTATTTACACCTGTGATTTTCTTCTGTCACTTGTCTGCCATTAAAAAGGGCTCATACTCATCACAGATTACAATACTGCTCTTTTGTTGTTGCTGTTTTGATACTTTCATACATAGTTTGACATCTGTGGTTGCCCAACCGAAACCTGGAATTAACAATGAAAAATCAACTTAAAAATTAGAACTGGAAAAAAAAAAACCTCAGGAAAAAATGGTCTTTGCTGACCTCTAGTGGTTTTTGTCAGTTTGCTGCAGTGACGTGCAGGTAAACTCCACCCTGTGACATCACTGCTGTGGCTGTGTAACAGATGCAGTAATGCGCCTGTCTGTTCTGTTGTGTTCATCACACTGCCATTACCTCTTGATGTGGTCCATCCAGAGAATGCACCAAAGCTCAGCTTTTCAGTCTAGTGTCACTATCTAATCAATTTTATCAATGATCTCACATTCAGTACTTCCTATAGACTTCTGGGTGTCTCCAAACAACGTTTTCTTTTCCTTGTCTCTCTACAGATGATGACCAAGCACTGTATCTGTTGATGGTTCCTCCTTTCCCATCATCTGCATGCAGCCCATTACACCACACATCACCAATGAAGATGAGTCTTATTTACTAGATGAAGCTCATCCCACTCTTATGATGACCACTCTCATCATCAGGTTGGGGTCCAGTCCATTCCAGTTTAGTCATTGCAAATAAATAATTTTATTATTATTATTATTATTATTATTATCACAGAATGTCCAGTACTAAAGACCACAAGTTATTTAAAGTGCATGTAAAGCAAATGAAGAGATTTTCCTTTTCACCCATTATACAGCATATGTTAGATAATAGTGGAAAAATTAAAACTGTGGATTAAATAATTATGCAGTAAAGACTGTAAACAGTTTTTCCCCCGTTTTGTTCGGAATGTTTTCAGCATTTTTAAAAGATATGGCTCAATGACACACTGGAGTCACAGTCAGCCTACCTACTACACAAATGCTGTAATGATATAAAAACCCTCAGTGTACTTTCATCATGTTCACTTGTGAGTAGCTGAGATGTCTCCCACAAAAGCTTTGAGGTGGATAGAGAAAGAGGGAGAGAGGGAGCCGGACTGTAACTAAACCAGCTCTGTGTTTGTGTACAGTATGTCAGTAAACTGTGACCCAAACAGTCAAGATGACACTTCTCTACATGTTTGTTGAACAAGTGGTTGGATACTGGAGCATTTATGTTTACATTCTGTAAAAACACTAATGAACAGCAACATTCACCTGAAACCAAATTTTAAACACTTAATGACTTTTTAAATCATTCAAATTTGGCACACATTTTCCTGTTGGTAGACAAAGTCAGAGGAGATATTTGTTATTGCTTTACACGCACTTTAATAACATCACTGAATACCTGCTGAGGTGTTTGAACTGAGGAGGGGCAGACTCCATCCCTGATTATTCAGTACACATGTTGTAAATAATAGTTCTGTGTACTCCAGTAGAGGTTTTCGACCAGCAACTTTTTGCGTGAACGCACAGCCTCCATCATTCCCTGCACACATCTTCATGAGGGGGCATCATGTGGATAATATACTGTCGGCAGACATGACCTTTTTTCTCTGTCAAAAATAAGAGCATATTGTGTAGCGTCAGTGCCAGTAACAGCAGACCCATCCTCTGCATGCTTGTTCCTTAGCGGGTTAGCTTTCAAATTGTTGCATGTCATGATTCCACTTGGGAGCTGGTATGCTGCACGTGAAGCGTGTGAGCGACTTCAACAGATGTCTCCGAAAGATGGCTTCTTTCCCTTAATCCTGATCCTAGGCTTAGTACTTTACAGTTACTATTTTAAAGTATATCTGACCTCAACACCAGGTCATTGTGATATAATCACAGGAAATATGACCAAAAAACCCCCCCACATCTGGATCTACTTTTTATCTTTAATGGACATCACATCCAAAATGTGAGAGGGAAATGCAGCCCAGACTAGGTCTGTATAGAGGAAACCTTTTGTAATTGCTTTGATACTGTGATGTTGCAGCTGTATGATGCTACTGTACACTTCAGGTAATGTTGCTCCCTCCCTGCATTGCAGCCACACCTTCTCATTAACAAGCGTTGATTTCTCTTGATCGATTTAACATGTGCATACATTTGTAATTACTACCTCTGAAGCTACTCATTATACCCTTAGACATCATATACACTACAAAATCACCTTTTCAAATGCTAAATATGAGCAGATCTTTGAGTCTTTAGAGCAGGTTGCAACTTTAGTACACAGTGGCTAAAATACTCTTTTTTAGTGCAGATGTTTTGTCCTCTTGTAAGGTCATGCATTCACAGACTCCTTCTTTATTATATAGCAGGATCAGAGGAGA
This sequence comes from Brachirus orientalis, assembly GCA_016785285.1. Lineage (NCBI taxonomy): Eukaryota > Metazoa > Chordata > Actinopteri > Pleuronectiformes > Soleidae > Brachirus > Brachirus orientalis. The sequence goes on from JAFBJR010000150.1 coordinate 9,232,722, forward strand.
GTGGATAAGAATATTACATTGTAGAAGAGTAACAAAGTCTGGTTTCATTTATCATGGCAGGTTAATGTCAATCTTTCTAAAGGGAGAAACAACAATAATCAGTATGTGGATTTCTTAAGCTTTTTAACCTTTTGAGGCTCAAATGATGATACCGTACCAGCACTATGTGTCTTTATCTAAAGTTACATTATCTAAAGTTACATTATAGACATACTTCTCATCTATTCTAAATTCTGATTTTAAATAGAAGGTCAGAAACCCCTTAAAACAGTAAAGCAGCTGTTTAGTGGTTTTCTCAAAAATCCACTGATGACCTTGTTTGTCTGTAAAACTAGTCCCCAGCTGAGCAGCCACCAGTCTGGTGTGGACACAAGCATGTAGCTGGATGCTGCAATTCTTCTGTCAAAAATCCTGACCAGCCAATCAGGATGGAAGAAAGCAGAACGTCTAAGGCAGGTGAGGAAGAGATGGATGTGTTTGAGCTGAGCAGAGCCTCTGAATAATCGGTCAGATCAGAGCAGATGAGAAGTGTGTTCTTAAATGAAACTAACCACCAAACAGCTTTTGTGTTGCTTTTTGTGGAAGCAAATTAAAAAATGTATTGTGAAGCTGAATGTGCTGTCCATAATTTAAAATTAATCCATTATGCATATGGGAGATGCAGTTTCTCATAGTTTCTATTTAGTTTACTTGAACAGACTTACATCATTGCCGTCCCAATTTTCTCTAAACTGTTTTCAATTTTTGTTTTAAACCTGAGTGCGTCACATTTCATGACTGGACTCATTGTAGTTTAGACTCGGTACCATCCTTCTCGTCTGATCATCACATTAACAACATCTCAGGGCTTCACAATCACAGTGACCATGGGCCATCACCACTGTCTTCCTCATCAGCTTAAAACTATGAGATCATAGATAAACAATCAAGTCAGTGTGTGTGTGTTTGTGTGTGTGTGTTCCTTGAGGCTAAACAATAGACCGGGATAGTAAATGTAATTTAAATGAAATACCACATTTATTGTATCACCTACATAACATTTTCCTTCTAGCACACAACTCTGAAAACAAACTAATCCTTTAACTGCGCCCCGGGTCAAACCCTACTGTCTAAGTCCAAGCAGACCCTCTATCATGTTTGAAGTATACTGAATAATTTAAAATCAGGGTGAATGTGTACTATATTGTCACCTGCTGTCCCAGTGTCTAATTTCAACATATCTAAAGTTTATGTGCTATATATTGCCACGCTTGTAAGTAATACAGTCTGCCATGTCATAGTTAAATAAAAAAGAGAGGTACACACAAGAAATGTTTGTTTTATTTATTTCGGTATGCTAAACAGTAGCGTCAACATGACTGTGTGAAGAATCACTGAACAAAATGTCTGTATATATATATAGATTCATGACTATGCTGTACTGTATGTGAGCCATTGTGTTGTAGTAAAAGCTCAATAAACTTGTAGAAAGGAGTTTGTGTTGGGGAATTTATTTGAGTCCAAGTAATAATGTCATGGATGATTTTTATAAAAAGAGGGTTAAGAAAACCTTGCGTGCAAAAACATGCAGATTTGGGAATAAGGCTAATTGAAAACTCTAAATTGCCCGTAGGTGTGAACATGAGAGTGGATGGTCTATGTCAGCTGGGATTAGGCACCAGCGTACCCCCACAACCCTTATGTGGAGGATAAAGCGATGAGTAAAAGATGAGTGAGTGAGTGGGTAAGAAAACAAACAGCAAGAAATGCTTTACCTAGTGGACATAAAAGGAAATCATGACACTGTTGTTGATTTCATGGAATAAAAAAATCCCTTTACTGGGTGATTACTCCAGTTTCAGCACATCTTCTCTTGAGGGATAAACCACATAAAAGGGAAATTTGCCATAAAAATTAATATGTTACTAAAATACAAATGGGTCAAAGAGACAACAAGGAGAGAAATAATGTGATGAATTTATAATTTGTACAAAAAAAAATAATGGATCAAATAGTCAACAGTGAGGTATTAATACCTTATATTTTCACATTTTTTAAACCTCATATTTGTAGACATGAAAGTGAAGATTTTATCATTTGCAAAAATGTGGCATGGAAATGAAGATAGCTTTTAATTACAATTAAAATTAAAATATAAAGTAAAGATGTGACTTGTCTTGACATGGAAGACTCTTTGAATATAAAGTAAAGCAGTAAAGCAACTCACACTGAAAAGTAATTTACTTTCTCGTGGACATGCACAGATCAATAAAATATGTACTTAAACTGTATCTTTTAAATAAGATAAGAATGTGATACTTAAGTAGCCAGTAATCTGCATTTTGGTCATTATAAATAAGAGTGGATAGTCTGGTGTCTACATACAATGAATGTGGTTATGTGGGTGTATCTGTGTACATATGTACATTTCCCTGGAGAAGTGAGCAAAACTCCAAAAGGAACTTCCTCTGTGTCGTCTTTTATCAGCTATAATAAGCCTCTCTTCATCGTTCTCATGAGAAAGCAAGCATTGATGTAAACAGCAGTGGCATGTAAGGCATCTTCATACAGTAATCTGTGTGTGTGTGTTTTCCAGGTTTTACTCATGTTGTGGGAACAGTGGCATTATGAGGTTACATTGCCTTTCTAATGGGGACAAGCATCAAGTCTCCATGACGTAAATTATTACATTTTAAAGTGAAGACATGTTGTATGGTAAGGATGAGGTCAATTTAAATTAAAATAAATTAAATTAAATTTTGAAATTCTCAGTTATACATCGTACACGCAGCTGTACATGTGAATACTCTTGTGAAGTAATAGAGTGACATGTGAGCACATAATAACAAAATGAAAAGTGAATAAGTCAAAATGTAAATTGTAAATGCATTGCTTTTGTTTTGACAGCATTAGCATTTTAATTGAATGGTATGTGATGTATACTTGAAAGAAATGCATACAGAAATACAAAATGCACATGGAGGTGAATTAAATACTATTTTTTGTTATGTTTATTGCAAAATGTGAGTTTTGGACACCAACAATTCGTAAATGTTCAGGCAAAACAAGCACATTCAGTTTGTTTGGGTTTAATTAAGCTATGAGAATAAATGTTTAAAAAACCGAGTATAGCTCTTGGCCATTTTCATTCAGTCAAATCAGCTCTCAGAAGAAAGAAGGTTGGAGACCCCTGTATCGAATGTTACACACTGGACCTTTAATTTGGTGATCCAAAAGGCCTGAGGTCGGTGTAAGTGGACACGTGACGCTCTATCCCTCGGTCACCAGGGACATGTTAGCTTTTATAAATACGTTTGGTTTCAGTCGTGTTCTACCCACAGGAGAGAGAAAAGCTTTTTTTTCAGAGAGAGACAGAGAAGCTGTCCATCTTTACAAAAACTCTGCTGCGCATCCGCGCTGCGCGCTCCCGCTGCCTCGTGGTTCACACACCGGAGACTGTGTGGCACCAGCGAGACGTCACAGCGTTGACCCCACACAGCAGGAGCCCACAGACAGACAGACAGACAGACAGACAGGAGTCCCTCCACTTCAGCAGGTGGACACAGACTAACAGAAACAGACGTGGGTCCGCTCTGTTGCAGCGTCTTCCCGCTGTAACCCCCGCTCTTCTCTCGGTGTGGACGCGATGAGCGACACGCAAGGTAAAGAACACCCTCACATCCTTGACGTTTGTTAATATAATGTGTCCGAATATTTTTAACATCAAACAAGTAAATAAATTAACCACAACTTAATTTTATGCATTTTATTAAAACGTGTACATAATTAAAAGGTGTAGAGTGTAACAATTATTAGGGTTTTTTGGCAGAAAATGAAACTTCTATATCTACTTTTGGCAAGGTCCTTGATTTATGGCGCCCGCCATTTTGTTACACAGTGTGTCTATGGCGGCTTTTAAAAGACTCTTTCTTTGTAAAGAAAAACATGTCTGTTATGTCAAGGGTAATGTAGTTCTCTGACATGTTTGGCAAACGAAATGGTGGTATTTGTTACAGTCTGCACTCTCACCATTAGATGTCACTAATTCATATACACTGGACCTTTAAGTAAAAGGCTAAATAAAAATGTTAAAATTCTTAAAATGTTTTTTTCAACCTTCATATCATTTAGTCACACGTATCATTAATGCAATCTCGTAGTGTTTATTTTTAACACAGCAAATGCTTGACTTGTTCATGTAAATGGTCCTGTGCAATGTTAGCAGTTTTTACTGTATTATTGATCAGATTGGCATCATGGCTTAATATTTTTATTACCATGTTCACAAACAGTGACTTACTGATATGTCATTTTGATGACACAGGCATGTTCACTGACATCAATGTTTACTTTTAAGAGAGAAACTAACTCTTTTGAGCCATTGTCTTTCTGAGCACTTGCTCCTTTACAAATATTAAGGGTGATGTGAGAAATGTACTAAAGTGACTGAGAAAAACTGTAAACCAGTGGAATGGTCCTTGTTTTTAGTTGCACAGTTGTGACAAATAATGACGATGTTTTTAAACAGATTCAACACTGTGTGACCGTTGGTAAGATTTCATTGCATAGAAACTAATGAGCAGGTCATGCTTTAGAGGATAGTAATCATGTGTTTATCTATGGTCTCCATCAGCTCCAGCTGGGAAAACCCAGTTCTGATTTCTGCATGTCAATAGACTGAGGGATGAAGTGGCCAATGGTGTTAACACCACATTGTGCTGAGGTCAGTTAATTAATAAAGAGGTTCAGGTCACCACCACTCATGTCTGCAGGAATCTGCATTACAGTTTATCATCATACAGTGTGTAACTGCTGTAGAGCCCAGGCTCATTGTGATTGTACCTCTGAAAATGACTGAAAGTCAAGCAGAAAGGTTATTTACTAAACTACTGAATAGACTTAAGCATTATTTCATTGAACATATACAGACACAATAAACAAGTGTCCAAATCATAATTGGATTCAATTTGGACACTTGTTTATGGTTTCTGTATGCCAAAAACATCTTAATAATGAGTAATTTATGTCACACATTGGGACCTAGCAGTTTGTATTTCACTTTATTGACATCAACATCAGAGGAGACTTATCAGTCCACTTAAATGCTCTTCTAAGCAGAAGCCAAGGCGAAGGTGATGAAGTATTTGCTCAGCATGCAGCAAGTTGCATCAACTTAAAACTGATGATGTGATGACACACACAAACATGTATATATATCTCCAGTATGTATGTGTGTGTAGGTGTGTATATTCTATACGCTATATTCCTACATTTTGGTTTTTGGCTCTTATGTACTTGACATGCAATTTTAAACCCACAAATTGGCATTATTACAAGATAAATGATGTATGGTTAAAGTATTTGATTGATAACAGAGCCTGTACTTGCTGTCTCTCTCTGTTATTTCTAAGTTAATGTTCAGTGCATCTCCTGTGTGACCTGAACTGTGAGACTCCACTTCTGAAACCAGCTGTCACTGTCTGTCTGTGTGGCAGTGTCTTCTCTGCTGTGGGGCGTCTTCTCTGTGGGTGAGGTTATAAATAAAAGGTTGGAGGTTTTTGCGAGTGTGTGTGTTGTTTAACCAGCTGCTGGGAGGATTGTTTTTCTCCTGTGAGTGCAGGTGAACTCTCTGAGCCTCTAGATGCTGTTCTCAGGCCTGACTAGCACTTTAGCACTTACCACCCTGCTCTTACCACAGTGATATTAGTCTGTTTGTGTTGGGTCAGCATCACCTGTTTAGTGTGTGTGTGTGTGTGTGCGTGTGTGAGTGTGCGTGTGTGTGTGTGTATGTTTCAGATAGATAGACAGACAGACAGACATTTTGTTACTTTTCATTCAAATCCTTTAAAATGAATTGAAAATGTTCTGTCCTTTTTACGGCAAATTAATACATTTGCTGCTCTTACATTTTTTTTGTAACATTTGGTAACATTTTTGATGAGTAGGTAGTAGGGCTGAGCAGTTTTGGGAAAATACCTATTTTCTCCACACACCTGTGGAGAAATTATATGTAATATATTTATAATACAATATTATTATATCATTTATATTATTTATACCTGGTCCTAATGGGGCAGAACCTAATTTCTGAGGAACTTGTTAAGTTTTATGGCTAATTTGAACTGTGGTTAGGTTATGGTTAGTGTTAGGCATCAACTGGTTATGGTTAAGGATATGGCTTTGTTTAGGCTGTCCAAATAAATGCAAGTTGATGTCCTGTCCAAAAAGAATAGCTGTGCAAAGATGTGTGTTTGAGTTTGTCAGTGTGTCAGTCTGTGTCTGTGTGTGTTCCTGATTAGGCTGAGGGAAGCATAGGAAAGTGGCCTAACTTTGCAGGGCAGACCACCAGCAGTTTCAATCACATTCACAGATCAAGATACTCACAGATTAAAATCCACTGTATTACACAAAACGGAGTCCACAAACTCACTCATGTACAGCATATAACATGATGATGACGTGGTGATGATGAAGCACATACTGGTCTTCATTTAAACTGCTTCCTTTTATAACAAAATATAGCATCAAATATGGTGACATGTTGCTGTAGAATTTTTAATTGAATTTACTTAATTTGTTAACAAGAAAGAACAAGAAAGTATGTGCTGGATTGAATATGTAAATAAAGAAATGTATGTTAGCCACTTTTTATTAAATTCAGTTAAATTTTATCAGATGAAGGAATAAAAAGAAGACATCATATATTGAATATTGGCTGCACTGATTTCAAAATCATGATCTGTATTTATTTCCTTTATTTCATCATTCTGTACCACTTTACATATATAGTACTACTGTCATAATTAAAAATGTACAGCTGTTTTACTGCTATTACTACATACTATATGTACTAATACTTCATCACATATTATTATTATTATTATTGTCTTAGTTGTGCCTAATTTGGGATTTACAAATATACTAGTCTTTTGATTTTGATTGACAGTGATAATTAAATTAGGATTATAAACTTTTTAAAAATCATTTATAAGGGTAGAGAACACTTATTGTAAAGTGAGGCTGATCAGTTAATTGTTTTCAAATCAAAATTGTAATTTGAAAGAACGCAATTAGAAAATCGCAAAGGCTGAAGTCACAGGAAAAAAATAAAGTATATTTTTAATGTTTCTCTCTCTCTCTCTCTCTCTCTCTCTCTCTCTCTGTCTCTCTCTCCCCCTCTCTCTCTCTCTTTCATACACACTAACACACAGTGACCTCTGAGAGAACAATAGGTTTAAAAAAATCCAGCTCATTCTGAATGATCCATACTGCTTATGATGATTTATGGTCAGCAGTGTCAGTACCAGTGGAGGCTGTTTATTTTTTAAGATTAATTGATTATTATGTATTAATATATTATGTATATTGTGTGCTAATATCAATTAGTTAATCATAATCGATAACAAAGAAATCATTAAAACTGAATACTTTTTGTTTGTGGATAAAACAAGACATCTGACAACATCACCATTTATGGGTTTGGCACTGATCAACATTTACCACATTTTACGGAACAAACAAGTACTCAGTTAATCAAGAAAATAATAAACAGATTAACTGAATATGAAAATATTGGTTAGTTGCAGCCCTAGTTGAATCACAGCCTACATCTCCTGGTCCAGCCTGTCTAAGACATTTTCTGCCTATGCTTGTACTGGGTGTAAGTTTGGTGTGGTATAATATTAGCACTGAACAGTTTTGTATGTCACATGTTTTTCACAACTGTCATGATGGTCAACATGTAAATCCAACATTCATTCCAAACCTGTCTGCACCTTTGTAAAGTGGGTCAGCACATGTAAATGTTCAGTGTGTGATGTTGAGGTGGGTGGAGCAGGTGGTGATCAATATACCTGAAGGTCCTGTCATTTGAGGCGCTCAATGCTTTGATGACCCATATTTTAAGCTTGTCACAGACACATTAGAGGTACATCAACGTAAGAGGTATCAGCTGTTACTGACAGAAAATAGTTTTTACCTTTAATCTCCACACAGGAATTGTTTTTGGAGCCATGCAGCATCTAGTGGTATGTACATGTACTGCATCTGACTCACTGTGGACTTAAGGATCAGCTGAGCTGGTGGCTGCCTGAGTGAAAACCACTGAGGTCAGAGCTAAGTGCAGTTTTGCAGAAAAACATTTGGATATTTTTACTTGTTTTCCTTGTCCTCTGACCATACATTGGCTGTAGCAGTCAGAAGTGAAAGTTTTTCACACAGAGGTCTTTTCTTTTCCTTTTTTAAATTTACATTCTTTTTTGCGTTTTTGTTGATTCTTCCCAGATGATTAAACAACCATTGGTCCAGGTTAAGATTAGATTAGATACTTAATTGGCATTGTAAGTAATATACAACAAAATTCAGGTGGGCTGTCAGGATACAGACTCGTAAACATAGTTTAATTTAACCCCACAGTCATTCAGTCAGTGCCTTGTATGCATTTGGAAGAAGTAATTAAGTTAAAAATGTCAATTTCACTTGTGACACTGCAGTGAAAATATGAAGACACTGTATTGTTTCATGTTGTAAAAAAAGTAAGAGGAATATTTAAAAAAGCAATACAGAAACAATGAACCAGTTGCATTTGACAGAGTTAGGGTTGCATCTGTGCATCTCCAGCAGAAACTAGAAGAGTTTTAATCTTTCACTGGAGACCTGTTTTATTAGACATGCACAAAAACAATGAAGCAGAAATTATTTAGTAAAACAAGTATATATTATGTATCAACAAAAAGTAAGTGTTGCATATAGTGGAAATAGACTGTCTTGACTGCCTGTGGGTGTGCTGTGTGAGGTGATATTTTTTTTAGAAATATCTGCTAGGGTGAGGGTTAGGGGTTAGCCCTAGGGGGTCAGTCTAGGGCTAAGAAATGTAGAAGCTACAGATTCCTCATAAAACCAGCAGTTCCAATGCAGCCTAGGTTTGACCTCTTGCTTACTCACTGGAGGAAATGCATCTCCAACTACAGTATGTTAACTGCTTTACAGAATGGTAATGAGGTGCTAGCTGCCTAAGCCAGAGCTTGGGAAGTAGCATGCTTGAAGTGCTGTGGATGCTGGAGGCAAAAATAGAAGGCTGAGGCTCGAGGTGCATTTGTTTCCATCACTTGCACAGATTAGCTGCTTCTAAACACGCTGTTCCATTAAAGCTATTGTAGCAATGTAACAAGGTATATAGCGCATACACACACATTCACCCTTTTAATTTTCTCTGGCACATTGTTACATTGACAACACTGCTTTTAAATTAAAACTGTATAATAAATACAACTATGACTAACAATATAATAAAGAGAATAGCGTTTATCTGGTGTCTATTGTGTTTTGTGTACAAGTCCACATACAGTGCTCTAAAAGTGCAGCATTAGGCAGCTGTCATCCTCTGCAAGGGTGAATAGATACAATAGTTCCTGAGGACAAACACACAATTACACACACTGAACATGATTTATTTTTAACGAGTCAAACAGCAGTGCTGTGCAGATTGTGATTCACAATAATGACCTACCAAAGAACCAGGATGAGGGATTAAGTAAAAATTTCTCGTTCATAATATGTAAGCATGAAATTGACGGATGGAGGGGGAGAGCACGACAGTAAGAATGGGATTTTGAGAGAGTAAGAGCGGGAAACAAAGAGATGAGGACAAGGACAACAAGGATTTGGCTACAACCAGTTGAATCAACAATCTCTTTCCTCTGGCAAGGACAAGCTCCCTCTGCTCGAGCTTAATGCCACATCATACTGACACACACATTCACACAAAAACACTTTTTATCCTCTCTCATCCACCTCCCTGCCTCTCTTGTTCCTTCCATTCGCCCCTCTCTGTCACTTTGTGACTTGTCTTGTTGTCCAGTCGAGTCAGTGCATTAAAAGAGCTAGGAGCAGGACCAGAGAGAGAGGCAGAAGGGAGGGAGCAACATGGAGACAGCAGTGACAACAACAACAACAACAGCAACTTCTACATAGGTTTGTCCTTTGGGCATTTTCTCAACTGCTGATGTTGCCTTATTTATTAATTTTATACTTATCTGTCTTCCCCTTATCCTGACCCTTGACACTGACAGTTATTTTCTCCCCTCTTTAAACCTTTGCTCTGTTAATTTTATCTTTTATTACCATTATTGTTGTATTTTTTTGTTCTTACTCTCTGTTTTCATCTTTGGCTTTCATTATTGTGTTCTGTAAAAGTACTTTGGAACCTGTTGGAACTAAAAAGTACTGTATAAATAAAGTTATTGCTATTAATCTCTGACCATGATCACATTATGGGAAATTATGAAATTCAGGAAAATGCAAGTCCCTATCATTTAAATCATGTTTAGAGTGACTGGTTTAAGGTCAGGTTAAGGTTAGAGTTTGGGTTTGCTCCATCACCCCCCCCCCCCCCCCCCCCCCTCTCTCTCTCTGTGTAGTGTTAGTGTACTTGAATTTGTTACCTCGTTAGGACCTTTGGTGCCAGAAACATTGTCCTTGGACAAGTATCTCTCATTTCTAAGGAACTGGTTAGGTTTAAGGCTACGATTTGAATTAGAGAAACTTAAGACTCAGAGAGACTTAAGACTTTGTGCTTACATGCTCTTGGACTTGATACTTCTGTCTTTCTGTCTCTACATCCTTCTGTCCCTCTCCTCCCTCTCTCACCTCTCCTCGGGTTTGGTCACACTGCCCCTCACAGACAAACATAGCACCCGACACTCTCCCTCTCAAAGTGCTTTGAGAGGGAGAGAGCAAGCACGGAGACTCAGAGGACAGAGAAAGCCCCTTAATATAGAGACACACAGAAACAGAGTGAAGACACAAGACAAATCACACTGTTGCTGAGGACTTGACGAATGCTCATCCAGCTGGCTTATGGTTGTCCACACTCACTCGGCTGTGAAGGAGTGTCTGGGCAGAATGGATTTCATTTTGGTCAGAGAGCTGCCGACCAGGAGCAGCAGCTCTGTAATTGACTCTGACTCCTTTTGGATTATTTCAGCTTCCACTGCTTTTGTGATGAATGGAAATAACAACACACAGAAAAGAAAATGGTAATGTGACAATACATTTGCATTTACTTGATCTTAGTGAACAGAGAGTGAGGATTTTTTCCTCTTAGTGGCTATTATCACTATCAGTCCAATTTAAACTTAGTTTAACTGAATCTCTGATTAAATACATTTTCTGCTGCCTGCCTGTTAGAATAGCTGTGACAGGGTAAGAATTTTTTTTACTGTTTTTTGTTGTTTTTGCCTAATTGTAAGAAGACAAGGAGCAAAAAGTGTTTTGTTGAGGATGGTTAACATATGTTTAGTTAACAGATCACTTGGGTAATTTTGAGCAGTGATAAATTATTCATTTGTAGAGCAATAGTGCCTAGCTTGTGGTCCAACAAGGTGACACGTTTACAAGACATCACTTTTCACTCTGATATAATATAATAGCATTTCAACTAAATTAATCTTGAAAGTCATCAATACGTTGTGATAACAACTCTGAACATCTTATAATGCATGCCTTGACTTTTGAACACAGTTACAGTATTAACTGTAGTGTCGCATAGTTATTGATCTATTACATCCTGACAAGAGCCCTTTTATGTCAAAACATGCCTGTACTTGGAGTGTGTACAGCGTAGCTCCCACAGCTTTCACTCCCTGCTGCTCTTTGCTGGAGTTTTTTGATTGAAGGTGAAGCCAGTCTCAGGTTACTGAGTGTTAAGGCAGATTTCACAAACAAGCCACTATATCTGCCTCCTTCCAGGATCCACTCTAACTGGTATATGAGTCATTCCATAGCTAGAGCAGCTCTGGTATGAAGAAACCATCATCCAGTGTCACAAACGTGATGTTGGAAATCAGTGTTTCTAAGTGTTTGGTTTGAGAAGGTCAACATTTTATTTTATTTTGGCCTGTTAAGACTCCCAGCCTGCACACACTGATGAGGAAATTCCTCAACAAATGTGTTTTTCTATGTGTTTTTTTAATACACCTTCCTCGGCTGCAGTGAGAGGAGCCCTATTTTACATTAAGTTGATTTTGTTTGGCACTCACCCAGTTAGAGGATATACTATGTGGAAAGCTGAATTTAAAAATGCCCGCTCAGCTCTCTGGCAGGTTTGATTTGGTGTTTATATATTTTCCACACCCTGATTCCTGTATGTTATGATGTTAAAACCAGGGCCATTAACCTGACTATTCCTGCGTTGAGAGTGACCTCAGTGTTTGGGTATTTGTTCCTGTGTTGACCAGGTTACACAGAGGATCTTTTCTCCCTCAGCAGAAAGACGGCTTGTCCCATCCTGGTGATTCAATGGGAAAATACACAACAGTCAACTCAACAGCTTAGTTTGCAAAATAAAATCATTGCCTTGTCTGTACCTGGAACCCTCTAGTGTATGCTTGCTGCTTTAAGCGGGAATGAGGCAGCATTCAGAGTTTACAGCAACATTTCAGATGATATTTTCAGTTACAGTTTTAAGTGCTGACTGGGCTTCTTTGGCTGTTGAGGCAACATTTCAAAGTTTGTTGAGGCAAATGTTTCAAACTCACAAATGTGGACAACTACAAAGAGTTCCCTTTTACTCTTAAAGGAGAAACATGTACTGATTTCTCTGTGTAGATTTTAGAGAATCAAATGTTAGCCATGACATAAATTAACTGATTAATATGTTCCTGCTTTGGCAGAGCTATACTTCAATTCCAGTATATTTTGTAGTATAATTTTTTTCATTATCAAGATAACAAAGCTTTAATGTCTATATCAATCTAACGTTTCTGCATTGTGCAAACACAGTGAGACAAAACACAGAATTGCTATTTAATATTTTGCCTCATATTTGTGAATTGTTTCTATGTATAAGTGTTTGCTGTTTTCTGTCCATAACTAATTTTAAAAACCACAATTAATTGGTTTCATTAACTTTCACTCTTGAGTAATCTGGTTCATTTATTATCTGACATTTTAGCATGAGAATTATCAATATCAATTGATTTTAAACTTTTTTTTTTATAGGAATAACATTTTTGGCCATATCACCCAGCTCATAATTTTAGACAACAATTTGACGTCATGTATTATAGCGTAAGTTCTGACCAACGTGACTAAGTACTGTTTTTACCTGTTTTGCTATATTTAAGTGATCATTTCTAATTGCCTGGTGTGAGTTACGTTAAGCACAGCTGTGTGCTAATTACAGTTGAGATGTTTGTCAGTGAAAGCCAAGCCACACTTTGACATAACAACTCACCACGCACACGCACACACGCACACACACACACATACACAGCACAGATACTTTAACTCACTCATGAAGAGTTTTCAAGATGTGCTTAAATTTGCAGCTCATTCATAACTCTCTGACATGAATTTAATGACTTAAACTCAGGCCTCTTTGCCTCCTGTCAACCACTTTATAGTTACTTTTAAACTGTCCTGCTGATCAAGGCTGCCATGATTAGTGTTTGCCTTCCACAAGCTCCAATTTGCTGATCCCTGTGTGGCTACTAACTATACCTTCTGGCCTTCGCATAGTCATGTAGTGTAATGTACATGACTATGTCTACAGTCTGTTTGTGTATAAATCCAGTGTGATTTGGTTTGTGCTTGCATGTGCTTAGGTATAACTGGGTGAGTTGAGGTAGGATTCTTTAAGAAGTTGCACTCAGGAAAAAAAAATATTTTGTGACCTCACTGTACCTTTTAGTTTAAAGATGTAGCTTTTAGGTTAAAAGCTACAATGTGGAGTGTCTACGAAGTATGTCCATTTGTTCCAAAACAAATGCAGCCTCCATGAAAAAAATTTTATGCTTTTCCAGCATGAAAATGGAACGGCTGTTTTCATGCTGCTGATTTCCAAGTTTTAAATAGCATTGAGATTTAAATAATTTACACAGAAATGCTCAAAGGAGGCAGGTGTCTGATATGATGTGTGTTTTCATCTCCCACCTATTTCTTAAGAAACAAAAGAAAAATGAATATAAAAATAATTTGAGGACACAATTTAAAATATGCTCAAAGTGACTAGAAAATGCCACCATAAATTAAAACTGTGCAATAAAAACATTTTTTTAAGGTTTTTTAAGGTATTAACACTAAAAAGATTCATAAAAGACAATACAATACAATTTGATTTATCCTTTTAAAGCAGTTTGTTGCAGTGCAGCCCGTCATTCACTTACACATCTATTAATCATGCAGACAAACGATAGAAAGAAATTAAAAGAAGAAAGCTGGTGTAGATGCCATAAGAAGTTATCACACAAGGGTTCAAAATGGCCAAATTTTGTACTCCAGCTTCCAGTCCATCTGGTCCAAACATATGCAGACTCAGGTTAGGCCGATTGGAGACTCTTGCTTAATGTCAGGTGGGATTTAAGAGTGTATGGATGGATGGACTGATGGGAAATAAGATAACATCTTCTTATTGTGTTGTGTTGAAACCTTGGTTGTGATGAATAGTTATTTGAGTTACTACTGCCTTTCTGTCCTCACCAGTCAGCATTTTTACTGCTGCACAATGGATATTTTCCCTTTATTGACCATTATCTGTAAATCCTAGAGGAGATTCTCACTCATTTTCTACCGCTTTATCCACTAAGGGTCGTGGGGAGCGCTGGTGCCTATCTCCAGCTGACAAAGGGTGAGAGGCCTGGAGGAGGCCTGTGCGTAAAAATACCAATACATCAGCAGTTTCTTCTTTCCCAATCTGATGCTCGATTTGATCTTCTGCAGCTTGTCTGGGCCATGTTTGACATGTTGATTCATCACACATTTTACTGTATCACCACAGATAATGTGTCATCATGATCCTGGTGTGAGGCTCTGCATTGTTTTAAGGATTGTTCTGTGTTTTGTCAGTTCTGCATCATCTTGTTTCCCGCTGGAATTTTTGTAGATTAACAAAACATTTTAGATTGTCTGTCAGTATTAGTATTAATAGTGTCCAGAGAGAAATTTGTCCTTTTCAGTGACTTGCTCATTTTGTTAACGAGTCCTACTTACTGGAAACAACAGAGGAGGTTCAGAAATGTTTTCCTATGATGCAGTGGGTTTAGTATAGAGGTTGTTCATGTAATGATAATATCACACATTCTGTTGTAGGAAATACAAAATAAATTGTAATGTAATATTGCACTTAGCCCGTGGCATAGTTTACAAGGTTGCCTTCAAACATCCTTGTTTCAAATTAGGCCTGGGACTGCATTTTGCCCCCTCTCCCCCTCCCAAATTTCTTGCCTTTGTCTATCACATACCATCAAGTGAAAAGGCAGCTTGCCCTATAAACATACTAAAAACATCATGATTCAAGACTGTATAAGGAGATAAATGTCCCACAGGAATGTCAAAATGAGTTACTTTATTTTTCATAGTGAAAGATTTTTTTCTTGTCGAGGCAGGAAGCCTCTTGACATCAGGAATGCGTAAAGACTATTTCTGTTTCATAATGATACTGGACAGAGATATTCAAACTGTCCTCAGCTCCCAGACTGGGACATCTTATCCACAGTAACGTGAGCATCGTCATTTATTTCAGTGGCTGAGTGAGAAAGATCTGGGTGTTTATATAGAGCTGTGTGAATCTGCAGCAACAGTATACTGCCCTGGGCAGAGACTCCAATCCACACAACCTACCCACAGCATACTGGAAACTGACTCATACACACAGTGATAAAATGCACACAACACAGTATGCAAAGCATGGTTTTACAGTATATGGTCATTACTTAAGTCTACCCATGTGAGCATCAATAAAGCATTTTATGTGTCCAATTTTAACAGGAGATCAATTTCATCCTTTTGTATTATATTAACATCACTGTTTATTTTCTTCTATAACATCAACTTACATAGTGATCTTACATAGTGATAATTATACATACAGTATACACTATATGCAGCCATCCCTATGCTCCTCCTATCTGACAGTAGCTACCGCTACTTCTATCAGTGTCCACCTCCTTCATCTTCTTCAGGTTATCATGATGGCCATCACTGTGCTTTGTCCCAGTAGGGTGTGGAGCCACAGTGTTTTTTTTCTGAAGCTGTGGAAACTGCAGATTGGCTGAGAGACCAGCATTTTTACATAATGTTGTAACTGAATAAGACAGAGAGGGTAGTTTGGTGCATTGTTGCTTGAGAGGTGAAACAGTGAACAGGCTGTGGGATATAAAGTAGGAGGGTTCAGTAAGAGAACATTTCTTAGGCTGCATGTCTTGAGGCACGTTAAAGGCCAACAATGTCATATTTTTCCCTTTTTAAAGGAGCGCAACAGATAATAGAACTGAAAGGTCAGTGAGTGTTGGGACTATAATTCATCAAGTTCTGCCACACCCCTCTCTGTTTCCATTTTCTATGTCTGTCTCCATCACTACAGCTGAGATGCTTCGAGTGAAGGGGAATGATTTATCCAAACAAAATCTCAAAGAGTAGAAAATGTCACTTCAGTGTCAGGAAATATGAGTAGAAGGTTTATTGCAAATGTTCTTTTGGTGGGTTTATGTTGTGATGACAGTGACCAATTTTGTCCAGTTTTTTTCTTGATGTTTAAATCTAAAATAAAGGAATAGTTGGACATTTTGTAAAAATGTTTGAATGAGAGTTTAAGGAGAAGATCAATGCTGCTGTCCAGTCTGTCCATTTAAGACAATACTTTTTGAAAAGCAATAAGACTTAACTCTTGAACCATGTAGGTTCACTAATACTTTCTTTTAAACTGGCACTGGTGGAATCTCATACAACACATTGTAGGGGAAAAACAGGGCACCAACATTCTTACTATGCGTTGACATTCACACATCACCCATTCTGCGCCCATATATCTTTGTGCAGACCCTCTGTGTATGAATGTACATTAACCCCCCGAGGTCTGTTGCTGTGGCCTTTGCTGGGCTAAATAAAGCAGGTCCTAAAAGTGGGTAGTGGGCCATGAGTTCAGGTCAAAGGGAATGTGAAACCATGGATCTGGAGGCTAGCTAGCCTTGAAACCAGGCATCACATTCGGTGTTTACTTGGATGTTTGCTGTCAGACTGGCTGACTATATGTTTAATGATGAGCACAGATTGTTTGCATTGCTGTTCTCTTAGCCAGTCATAAGGCTGAGGACAAGGCCTGTGTAATTTACTGTGAGGTGTCGGACAAATGAAAGTCTAGCTTCATTGAGCATTACAGGGGATTTAAGTAATAAACGGCAAAGTCACAGTTTTAGTTCAGTAGGAACACAACATACTGACTCAATTGCCAGAAATATATTAATCAAAATAAAATAAGCAAAACAATTGAGGTTTGTTTTATTTCTGACTTCTCAGATGTTTGGATTTTCTACTCTTCCTGTAGCTTTGGATTATGGGCAAAAGTAGCACTTACTGTATGTGCATGGAATCTAGGAGCATTTGATGGCTTTTCACAATATCTGGCATTTTACAAGTTGATGAATTGCAGCACTCGGATAGCCTACATCCCATAGGATCATAATCATTAAACGTGATGAATCATTGAACATTTTATTTAAAAGCAAAGTACTTCATTGTTTGACTTTTTGATTTTTTAAATTAAACATTTCATTTATGTCATGGTTGAATTTTACTGAGCAGCTGAACATGTGATTATGTGGATATTTAAGAATCACTGTTTAAATTTGAGTTAATAACTAATTTGTCATTTAAATATCATGTTACCTAACTGTTGAGCAATGATTAAGTGAATCATTTGCTCTGTTTCTTCTGTGTCTTCAGAACCTTGATTCTCTGGAAGGCTCAATCCAGAACCTGCTATCAGTGCTGTACCCCCCCTTCGAGGCTACCGCACCCACTCTCCTCAGCCAGCTCTTCCAAATCATTGACAGTCGTTTTGAGGGAGACACCCTGCGGTGCCTGCTTGACTTTCTGGTTCCAGCCAAGCACATTTTAGACACTGTGCAGGAGGCTGCATGTGTAAGTCACTGCCTTGTATGCTGCACTGGTTTGCTTGGCATTTGTGTAAGTCTAAAGAGACACAAATAAACTACACAGATGATTATCTTGCTGGACTTGATATGGCAATAAAAAAGACAAAAAGACAAAAAGTTGATTTCTGAAAACCTTCCTGTCATCTTTTTTTCAGGCTCAGTACTCCGATACTATCTTCCTCTATGAGGGATGGCCTCTGTGTTTACATGATCAAGTTGTTGTGCATCTTGCCCCAATCAACCCCCAGCTACTTCAGCCTGGTGACTTTTACCTTCAGGTGGCACCATTTTGTGACCAGTCAGCTCGCATCGTGATCTGCAGCCTCCTGGAAGAGGAGGGGCTCAGAGTGGAAGTAGTTGAAGAGACCCCAATCCCTGAAACATCTTATCCTTGTATATTCAGCTCTGAGTGGTTAAAGGAGATCAACCAGGGCCGCCATGGAACACCTTTCAGCCAATGCCTGCTTGCCACAGAGCAGGGAGTTGTGAGGTTACCATGGGAACGGGTGGCTGTGCCTGATTTTGTGGATGAGCCACAGTGTGCTGGAAGTAGTATGGCCTCTGCTCCTCCTCCTCTACAACCTCTGCTTCATCTTCATTCTCCTCATCTTTCTGAGAAATCTTTATCAAGTAGTTCATTTCCACATTCTTCTGCAAAGGAACCTGCACCAAAACAGTGTAATGTAACCATTCAGAATTCAGCTTCATCAACTTCAACTTCACATCCCTCAGCCTTTTCTGTGGAGACCAGAATATGTCCAGCAAAGCATGGCATTGCTGTGTCACTCTGCTTGGTGGATGTTAGCACTGCTTCTTCTTCATCTAGGCTAGTCAAAGTGAAAGAAAGTGACACAGAGTCGAAGCCTATAGGCTGGGTCTCCCCAAATACATGGGACAGTCGCATCACTAAGTCAGATACAGTGACAAAAACAAGTGCTGTTTCATGTACACACACTCCTGTAAATATAAATGTATGTAAAGGTGCAGACATGAGTCTTGTTAATGAAAATACTGTGAAAGATAAACGCAAAATTCCAAACCGACAAGATACAAGCAGAAGTGTGGAGGCAGGCCAGACCACAGCAGAAGGTGATTATATCGATGTTCTACAGGCAACTATGCTTTTTTCTAAAGCTCAGTCCATAGCTGAAGAGCAACACAAGTTAGGTGTGCAAATGCAGGCGTACACACAAATTGAAGCACAAATGCAGAGATTTCCACAGAGACAAGCACAAATGCAAACTCATTCACAGTTAGAGTCATACAGGCAATCACAGAGGCAGCCAAACACACAGATCCCACCTCAAGAGAGTGTGCAATCACATACAAAACCGCAAACACACACTCATTCTAGATCAGAGGCTCCTGCAGCATCATTGCCCAACATGTCCACTGAAAGAGGGCCTCCTTCTGCTCCGCACCATTCCCAGTCAGATCACACTCACCTTGACTCCCTTGAACCCTCTCAGTTTCCCTGCACTGTCCGGTTCTCAGAGAAACCCTGTACTCCCTGCATGAAAAGGAGGCAAGGTGGGAAGGCCTGTAGAGCTCAGGACCTGAGGTGTCGATACAGGAATTCCTACCAGGCTGCTTTAAAAAACCCTGTCCCCATTGGACAGGTGACAGAGAGGGGGAATATGTTAGCTTTAGTGGAGGAGGACACTGATGTCTCACAGTGTGATGACACACAGAGGCCAACAGGGACTGAAACAGTGGATCCCTGGTGTAAAGTTGAAAGAGTGTGGGGTGATCCTGATAACCAAACCCAGTCTCCTTTCTATCTCACTGCAACCATCTGTAACGAGTCTGGAGAAAAAAACACTGGTCCATCTTGGAAACCAGAAGGTTCACACAGTGCTTCCTTCACAGAGCACAAGGGCACAAATCCTTTAAAATATGGTGAGCTATCACACCAGCCTGCCAAAAAACACACTGTGTTATTCAAGGAGCCAGGGTATGCACACTCTACCAAACCTGTGAATAGGAAGATTTCAGCAGCAGGAACAAGGATAAAACCTACACATTTGTCAAGTTTAGATGATCCTCAACAGTCTCATGGAATCTATTCCAAACATTCAGGATTACACTTGAGTTCAAGTGAAACTTTAGGGATTAACATGAACCTCGTGCCTCATGAAAGATTAAGAAACAGAATTAATTCCTCAGGGATGGGTCCAACCATTTCCAAGTTTCATACTGTGCCACAAAACCAACAAGAATCTGTGTCCGATGGAAGATGTTCATCGCTTTCCACAGCAGTGGTGGACACCTCAGAGAAGTGTGAACTGGTCATTGTTGAAGGTCAAAAAGTCCGGAGAAGAGAAACCAATGACTCCAGTGCAGAGGTTCCTCAGTTACATGTGGTCAAATGTAAAAACAGCACAGCCTTTGGGCTGGTTTCACCAAAGATCAACAGAAGGAGGCTGGTCATTCCAGGTACAGAGTTATGTTGTTTTGTTTTACTTAAATCCAATCTGTAACATGGAGAGTTTGTTTATTTTGTTTAGTTTTCAGCTGCTTATCTTCATATCAACCTTCCTCAGATGCTGGCAGTACATTTACAACCAGTGGAAACTGTCGTCAAATGGATAACCCATCTCAGACAGATCCACCTCCAGCAGCAGACATGCAGAAGATCTCCCAGCCTGCCTCTGCCTGTCCCAGACCTGACCATCTCCCTCTGGGATCACCAGACCCCACAGCCCACCCAATCTATCTGGGAGTAGCAGCTCTCACAGGTTGAACAGATTAAGATGCAGTTAATTATTTGAGCATCAACATGCAAATTCTCTATTCTATGATATCTGTTATATTATATCTCTATTGTTTGTCCTTCTAGCTTTTAGGGGTTTAGTCCATTACGATTTTCTTTTTGGTGAGCTAATACTAATTCACTTACCAACTCTGCCTTTTTGGAAATTAATAGAGTGTTAATGAATTTTGTGTTTTCATATCCATTCTGTACTGTTGCGTGTCACTAGAGGGGGTTTCAGTCTTCCGTCTTCAAAGCTGAGGATGGAAAGTGGAAGAAAACTACTGAAAGTTAAATAAGACAAGGTCTTTTTAGAAGAAACATGGGATAGCTGTAAAAAAATGGCTCTAACAAATGAAAAATTTTAACTACTTGGTTGTTTTTGAGATGAGTCCTCATTAGCAATGAGCAACATTTAAAATGTCTTTAATCCTGTTTCTTTCTGACCCATTCAGGCGGCAGAGACCGGACAGGCAGGGCAATAGTTGAGGTCTATGGTGACCACCAAGGGTGGAGCCCAGCTATAACAAGCCAGGGGCTCTGTCAGATGTTGCTCTACTTCCACTTGATCACCAGGTAAAGTGTGACATCCTTCCAGTCAACTTAAAAAAAAAACAGCTGATCGTGTAAAAGATGAAAACAAATCATTTATACTGGGAGGCAGTTTTCACATGCCTGTGGTCTTGTCTTTAATGTTTGTTCACTTCTTTGTTCTTGCTTTTTATCTCTGTCTGTAGAAGAGAAATCAGAGAAGCTGGGATGACACTCATTTTAGATGCAAGGAAGGCAAATCCTCGACCACAGCTCTACAAGGCCTTAATGACGCTTCAGGTAAGAAGCATGAGAGCAGATCTAAACAATGAGCGGACATTTGGTGTTAATTTAATGTCAGACTGTGTTCCTGAAAACAGCTGGGCACAAGTGACATTTACTCTACAGATCATTAAAAATTGTTATGTGTAGTAAAAATAAATACAATTACAACAAAGTATTTTATAATATAGTTCATATTAGAAACTGTTATTGTTTCTTAATATTAGTTCAATTTACTGTATAAAAATGGAAATGAAATCAACTCACCTTGATTTCAATGTATTTGTATTCTTTTACCAAAGTCATAATCTCAAAATTGTAGTTAAGTGGGAATTACTGAGTGTTAAACTGTTGCAGGAGCAGAGACCCCAAGTGCTAAACAGTTTGGTGCTGCTGGTGGACAAGGACAACAGTCTCCATCCTGAGCCATGTCCTGGGCTCCAGGTGAGCTTTTTTACTCGTCACAAATCAAATTTTAGGATACTAAACATGAAAAAGGTCAAACATTTTAGTCATATTTTTTTAGTCACATTTGTTACATTTCTGGTAATGCTTAACACTGACTAAACACTGAGTTTGTGGTGCAACATCATGTCAAATGTAATGTAATATATATAATATAAACTGTAACATGCCCACAGTTACATTTACATTGAGACATTTTTACTTTATTGTAAACGTATATTATTATGGGTCTTTCCATATGGATCTTGTAGGGTTTCAGCTTGAATAAAATTGAAAAAAATAGCAAAATTATGCTGTAGACAGGCACTGCTGAGCAACCTACTCAATAATAATTTAGTCTCTTTCGGTTGTTTAAGCACTGTTGGTGTGAAAACATGCTGGTGTTCTGACATTTTGTTCCCTTGAGCAGACTGACACTCTGTCAATGAAAGCCTTGCTGAAGCTGGTGGAGGGGAGTCAGATGACCTCCCGTCTGGATGGCACGCTGTGTCACAGCTACTATGACTGGATGGAGCTACACCAGGTCAGTGAGTCACATTTATACATGACCTGCATCTCTCTTTTTCTCCACCTCCCTCATCTTCATTAAGAAGAAATCTATGTCTTCACTGCTCACAATTAATTTGTGTCCACAATTTTCTTCCTTCAGAAACTCTTTCCCTTTGTATCTGATCTTCATGAGGCATCAAGCCTGCTGCTGAGTGCCATTAATAAGTTAGAGGAGCCCCAGAGAATGGACACTGTCCAGGTACCTTCTGTACTTTTACTTTTTCTCATGAAGGCATTTTGGGCAAAAACACCACTTTCAAGAGAAAGAAAATTAGTGGTATAGGTATTTCTTAGAAATCCTTGGTATACAGGAGTCACACTATCATTTGCATTTGGTGTGAAAATGTTTTTTCTCTAACAGTGTGTGCAGCAGTGCATGATGGACCAGAGGACTTTGATGAAGGATGTGCTGGAGGACAGCAGATTGGTCAGTCTTCAGAGAGAGGGCGGGGCCATCCTGGCCAGGCTGAGGAGAGAGAGTGACCTGAAATATCCGCACTATGAGGTCCTCAGGTAAAGGGCAAGGGAAAACTCCCGATCTCACCTGTACAGAGAAAACCCAGGTGTTGTTCTACAGTTGATGACTGTGTAGCTGTTTTGTGATTTATTATTCTTTCTACTGTTACATAAACCTGTACTGATTGTATGTTGTAAAATCCACCAAAGCAATTTATTTCTGGCTGTGCAAATAAAATGTTTTCATTCATTTATTTATTTATTAGTTCCACCAAGGATTTTCTGCTAATTAAGGAAAGTACACATGCAAAGACCACATAAAAGCCAGGACACAGTGACCGTTAGTTAAAGGTTCAGTGTGTAGTATTTAGCAACACTTATGGTGAAGTTGGATATTGCAGCTGAATATCCCTTACTTCACTTTGCCCTTCAGAGTGTTACGGAGAAACCCGTGTGGCCTTCAATTTGCATCAAAAGATTGTCCATTGTGGACTACTATAAAAATGGTGGCCTCTCTAGAGCTGACCTAGCTTCTGATATAAATTTAAAAGGCCTCATTCTGTGATAATGAAAAACAACCATTTTAATTGCACACACAAACTTTAACTCACCAACAGCAGGATATACAGTATACAGTACATACTACATATGACTGATGATTACAGTCACTTTTTAGAGCTAGCTTTCTTGATGTAAGGACATCAATGAGGTACTCCCACTTAGGACTGGAATAGCAACTGTCAGGCTTAACATGGAAGATAATTGATGACACACACATGTTTAAATCACTGTGGCCCTAGTGCTTTTTATTTATATCTGTACAATTCCAAAGTTGCTCATTGTGCCTTGTTAAAAAAAAAATTGCAAAAACAAAACATAAAAAAGTTATATGTTTGCCATTTTATTTAATTGAAACTGCACGATTTATAAAAGTCTAAACATTTGATGAATTAATAGATAACTTGCTACAAATGTGTTTGTTTATTTACACCTGCAGTGATGCAGTGGACTCGGTGGCCAGTCTGTACAACCACATGGAGGAGCAGGTTCACATCCTCGTGCAGAAGTCCAACATGTCTCTGGAACACCTGGAGTACCTGCAGCAAGTCCGAGAGATGGAGGGATGCTTCGCCCAGGTACTGGACAGTATAATACTTGATTGTTACATGTCAGGATTAAAGGTGAAATTTACTTAATGAGAAAATTAGGGTTTGACCTCAAATTTGTTGCAGAAGCTTTTAAAGGCAAGTGAAATAAAGTTTATTTTCTTTCTTTTTGGGGAAAAGAAAAATGTAGAAAAAGATTAGCTATTTGACTTGCATTTATAGGGTTTGTTCAAAGAAAACTAAAATTTTGCTCTTTTTGTAATACTGATTTTTGGCCTTTAGGGGGTGCTGTGCCTCCACTATGCCCTCTAACCCACTGTAAAGGGTGTGTATTGATTATCAAAGGTTTTCTTCAAGGAATGCTTCAGCAATAAGCGCAAAGAAAGTTATTTTCATATGACAAGAGAGGGGGAAGAATTGCTCCAATGCAAGTCTTTCATGTGGAAATGCAGGATTGATGGTACATGGAAATATATGATGTTTCTCTTATTATATGCTATGGGTATATGATGACTTACAGTAGTTATCCATCTTTCACTCTCTCAACAGAGCAGAATGAAATTATAGTTGATAACTGCAGCCCTCTGTGTCATCTTATCTCAAAATTGTATGAGAACAGACTTTAAACATAGCATGCATAGACGTTTACATCTTTTCATCCCTGCAGATGCAGCAGTGGTATAATACAGAAGGTGAGCGTCACCTGCTGGAGGCTGAATCAGTTGAGGACTCTGGAGACAGACTGGAGCAGATCCTCAACAGCTTCACTGCTTTCCTTATTGAAGCAAATGTGAGTCTTAAGTTTGCATCTCTTTGTCCCTCCTTCTGTCTTTCCATCTTTCTGAGTCAAACTCATCTTTCTCCCCAGGATCGAAGACACCATGCCATGTCATTAGTGTCAGAGGCAGAGCGTCTCCAGTGGAGCAGGTCCTCCTACCCAGAGACAGAGTCATTCAGGACTTTTGTCAGCACCTTCAAATCAGGCCTTGAGGACTTCCTGAGCAGGGCTGAGGCCTGTGGCAGAGAGCTGCAGATCATGGTCAATGTGTGTGACTTTTGTGAGCAGGTTTGTATGAAATTTAAAACAGGCCATTTTTTTGTTCTTCAGAAATAAACCTCTGACCTACTTTAGGACAGAACCCCACAAGGATGTTTCATGCTATTTTTTTTACAAGATTCATTTTTTGAACTATGTCAGCCATATAGCTTTAAAAAAAAATATATATATATATAATATAGATAACCAGTCACAAAGAAAACAACGAAGCTTTTTCAATTCCTCATACCTTGTACTTTCAGTTCAGTTAATCTACTTAAAACTTAGGCTACTAATGTATTTCTTTTAAATACTTCAGCAGACACCAGGTTTAAACACTGCAATAGTTATAATAATAAGATATATGGAACCTCTCAAAACATGCTTTGTATGGCACATAATAAAAGGAAAGCTAACACCATAATTAGCAAGCATGGTGATCAGAACACAAAATAGAACTGAGAAAACAATAAAAGCAAATAATAATCAACATAATGATAAAATTATCAAACTTTACATCATAAAAGCATTTAAAGGTTTTAAATGGTAAAATTAATTGATGGAGTCCTGTAAAATGATTTTATTAAAATTTGTCTTTGAGATTTAAACGAGGATAATGAGCTGGCCAAACCTTCAGGTCAGTTGTAACAGACTGGGTTCCTCAAAAGAGA
The DNA here is from genome assembly GCA_016785285.1 of Brachirus orientalis. NCBI lineage: Eukaryota > Metazoa > Chordata > Actinopteri > Pleuronectiformes > Soleidae > Brachirus > Brachirus orientalis. The sequence goes on from JAFBJR010000150.1 coordinate 9,258,479, forward strand.
AGATACAGTCACATTTGGACCTCAACCAAGTTACAGCATTTTATCAAGCATTCAGTGGTGGTATGCATTTTTTTTCTTGTATAGCAGTCTTACAGCAAATATTTTTGCTGTAATATGTTTGTACAAATGTAAATGTAACATATCAAGCAAAAAACACTATGGGGAGACAATTACATCTGTTTTACTGTCATGCTTTTTGTTGTCTAGTTTTCAGATTAAGTGCATTTTTACACTCCTTTGAGCCTGTAGCATTATATACTACCAGTCAAAAGTTGACGCCTCTGGACCACATTAAATGAGAAGGTGTGTCCAAACTTTTGATTGGTAGTGTATATACAAACAAAATAGGAACATGCTGTTTGGCATATGTTTTTTTTTTTGTTTGTTTGTTTTTTTTTTGGATTATAATAAACTTCTTTTACTTGCAGGCAGTAGTTCTGGCCAGTGAATGCTCTAATTACCTGGACCAGAGTCAAACCAATTCTCATCTGATACAACACCAAAGTAAAAACCCTGAAGTAATCAACAGCTCCTTTGGCCATACTGACTGCTCCACAGGAAATGGTTCTGGTCCATCATCAGGGAATGACAACTCTATCCTTCAGAATTTCCATGACAGGTTTCTCCAGTTTAGCCCAGAGAGATTTCAGGAGATGAAGGCCCAGGCCAGCACCCTGCAGGGCTCAAGGGGCATGCGGGTCTGGAATATAGCCTGGCTGAGGTGTCAGGAGGCCAGACAGCAGCTTCAGGAGAGGATGTGGGATTTGAATGAAGTTCATCACCAAAATCCAGACTCTAGCAGCTGTTGTGAATGTCATTATGTCGATGTGGTGAGCACTAATAATCAGACAACGCCTCCTAGTGGTCAGAGTCTGGTGGTGCAGTCAACCCCTGGGCCTCGGCACCCACAGTGGGAGGGCATTGTGTCTGGAGCGGTGGATTTAGGGAAGAGAAAACCAGTTATGGGGAGCAACAGCACTAATTCAGCAAATATTGCTTGCTGTAACATCGTCATCAAACCTGAGGATCACAGTGATGCTGGAACCAGCCAGGGGTCAAAGTTTAGTCCGCAATCACCTAACAGGTAATATAACTTATTTGTAAACCCATCTCACATAATTTGTATTTTTATCAAGTGCTGAGTGATCTCATCACATCTGGATCACACACTTAGAGCACATCTTAACAGTCCCAATCTGTCCTGAATACTTCCTTAGGTCCAATCACAAAAACCACATTGAGAGGTGGTTTGACGACACAAGCAGATGAGTTTGTCACATTAGGTCTTTGTAACCCTGGAAGAGCCCTGATCCAGCACCATTTCTCTGACTCAAGTTTTGTTTTCAAGTAGATCAGCCAGGAGAACAGAAAGAGAGGTGCGGAGGAGACAGACAAGCAGAGCCAGGAGAGAGCGAGATGCTGCTGCTATGTCCCAGTCCCACACTGTTGGCTGCCAGTGGTTCCCATGGGGAAGAGGTCTTAAAGGGAGATCCATGAGCCAAGACTCGTGCACCGTGGGAGTGGTGACAGCCTCCACTCCTCCAGAGCACCACATTCGACCCCCATCATCCTGCTCACACCATGGTCAGCCATCGTGTCGGATTCTCAAGGAAGCGCAGAAGTTCCAGATCTCGCGCCATGGGAGTTTCTGCTCTGATGATTCTTGTGTGAGTGACCGAGGTGCTGCAGGGGGTGATGGGACTTCATGCTGCAAACACTCCAGCCTGCCAATCAGGAGATTCGAGGGAGCATTTTGTTTGGCAAATCCACAGGATAGTGCCAACAATGCCCTGTAAGTTCCTCAGTTTATTATCTGTCAAATCGATCATCAGAACTGCAAATTAATATACCATGAGGTTGAGAAATCGATTCTTTTGAGCTTAATGAGATTCCATACACTTTTTTCTGTCTCTTAGCTTACAGTGAAGTTCTACAGGTATTGATTTTTTTTTCTGTTTTTACTTCTCATTTATTTTGGCAACATGGATGGATTTCCTAACAGACCTACTAGGCACAGTTCCCCAACTCAAAGTGATAATTATAACAGAGAGACCTAGAGCACATGATTACAATGTGAATGGGTTCAGTCAGAATTTGTGCTAAGCTTTTCTTGTCCCAGCATTGGTTGCCCAGATAAATTTATATTAGAGTAATTTACAATAAAGTCATTATATCACTTTAAATATGTGTAACAGCAGATTGCAGGATAGAAGGATTTAATTTTTGTGGACAGTGACCTGTTGTGTTATAATCCATCCAGGCTTTGCGTGTTTCTTTCACAGAGTGCATGTATGGTGTAAAATGTGGCCGATCAGTCTAAAAAAAAACTGATGATAATGATGCATAAACTATTCAACTTCAATTGAGCAAACACCTTATCTTACCATGTTAAAGAATGTGGAAAATACAAATCCTGGGGCTGTACTATTAGATCAGTGTTTCCCACACTTTTTATATGGAAACAAGCTTTTTAAATATGACAAACCATCACAATAAGGGGAAATTTTTGTTTAATTTATTATAATGTGTCTGACTATTTTACTGCCATTTCTCTAACAACTATTTTTATTAAGGATAAGTAAACCAATACTTTCCAAGAAATATGTGTGATAAATTAAACACAACTTAATTTCATGCTTATTCAATAATTTTGAAGTAAAAGAATGGAACAATTGTGCACATTTATTTGTTGAGCCATTACCTATCTCTTGCAACCCAGTCTTACAGACTTGTCTAGAATCGATCCAAAATTGTATTTGGTCTTCGGTAGGTCATGGCCTACCTGCCGCAAAACGTCATGGAGGTCACTGTAGTAATTTTTATTTTTTCGACAGCTAAACAAACAGTAATGAATACATCACCTTCTTGGTACAAGAAAATGGCATTTCACTTGGATTCAAAGATGAAAACTATGACTACTCAAAACAAGTTTTAGCCATAACGCAAGAATTAATAAAGGTCAAAGGTCAACTTTACTGTGACATTTTAGTGTTTTGCAAAAATTTCAATTCAAAATGATAAAACTGAGCAGACTCGTTCAAACATTGAACTGTGAAGCAGAAATACTAGTTCTCATCAGATCAGGCAGGAATATTCATAAAGCTAATAAATATATGATTAGAGTCAATACTAAAACATTTACGAACTTGTGTATTAGTGTGTGACTTAATGATATGTTTTTGGCATTTAATTGATATATGTTGAATTTTTGTTACATCAGGAGGCTACAGCGTGTGCTAGAAGAGCTGGTGGTCACAGAGAGAGAGTATGTCCGCTCGCTTAGTTATATCTTGACCCATTACCTGCCCCTGCTGGACAAACCAGATGTCCCTCAGGACCTTAGGGGAAAGCGTGGCATCATCTTCGGCAACCTGGAGAAGCTTTACAACTTCCACAGCCACTACTTCCTGCCAGAGCTGGAGGCCTGTCAGAGGGAGCCTGCCATGGTGGCCCGCTGCTTTCTCAGACATGTGAGTCATAATGTTTATACTGTATATGAACTGTATATTACTTTAACTTTTCACAGATTTATTTATGTTATTCTTGAATATATACTTTATATAATATGTAGTTTGTCTGGTTGTATAATTTTTATTAGTTTATAATCTAAATTATATTAAAAATCTTGTGAGTTGTCAAAATATTTTAGCATTAATCTGTTTATTATGACATTTATTAGGACGTAAGGAAGAAACTGGTATCTTTAATAAAATTAATTTCCTGTTTTTTTTACTTTGTCTCTCCAGACTGAGAGTTTTGGCTTGTATGCTCTGTATAGTAAGAACAAACCTAAGTCAGATGCCCTCATCCTGCACCGTCGCCATGACATCTTCAAGGTAATGTTTTACGTACTTTCTTACTCCTAACTGAGGAATACGTTTTTTTCCTCAATGTGTTGTGGTTCATCAGATGTTATTGATGTCTGCATTGTCACTTCCATCTTCCATTATAATTAGTCCAGTCTGTTTGATGGACATATTTATGTTGAATACATTTTCAACAATTTTCAGTAATCTTAACACCTCTTGCTCTACTCATATTATTTTAATGGTTAACCTTTTCAGCTTCACAGTCTTTTTTTGTTTCCATCTCACAGAAGAAGCAGCAGGAGCTTGGGGACATGATGGACCTCTCATCCTACCTGCTGAGGCCCATCCAGAGGATCAGCAAGTACAGTCTCCTTTTGCAAGACATGTTGGCACTGACTGGGTCATACAGGTCAAAAGAAAGGATCCAGGATACACCACTTGCAACTTCAGTGGGCACACAAAGCATATGTGGCACAGTTGTGTATGTGCCTGATCTGTCGAGCAGTGAGAGGGAGCGCGAAAGAGCTGAGATTCAGGGTGCCGCAGACCTAGTACGATTTCAGATGCGCCACGGCAATGATTTGCTCACCATGGACGCCATCCGAGACTGTGATGTAAGAAAATAAAATGGTAGGATAGACATTTTTATAACACTGCAGTTAATTAAAGTTAATTTTCTTGTTTTTGCTGCTTTCTGCATTTTCCTCTGTTCTATTAGGTGAATTTAAAAGAGCAGGGTCAGCTGATTCGCCAAGATGATTTTACAGTTTTCTTCAGAAAGAAGAAATGTCTACGCCGCATCTTTCTCTTTGAAGATCTTATACTCTTCAGCAAGACAAAGAGGACAGATGTTGGCAATGATGTTTATGTTTACAAGCAGTCATTTAAGGTCAGAGGTTCAACACTATTACATTTGATATGAATGATATTCAAAATTCAGTATGTTTGAGATTTGGCGATATTTCCAACAATACAATTTTTTGTTCATTGTTTTTTTTTTCTCTCAGACGAGCGACATTGGGATGACTCATAACTCTGGTGTGAGTGGCCTGTGTTTTGAGATCTGGTTCCGCAGGAGGAAGAGCGAAGACACCTACACCCTGAAGGCCTCCAGCATGGACGTGAAAAAAGCCTGGACTACCGACCTGGAGAGGATCCTGTGGGATCAGGCCACTCACAGTAGAGGTTTTAACAATAATTTTTTAATCTACCATACATTTTACAAAATGCTTTCGAGTCCTGAAACACTGTGAATATACTGCATGTCTAGAGCTACGTATGCAGGAGAGAGTGTTTATGGGAATGGGCTGCAAACCTTTCGTGGACATTCAACCCACTGATTCTGCTATTTGTGACCGGGGTGTCAGCTGTGTCCTGCCTGGGAGAAGTAAGTAGCTGCACAAAGTCAAGATCAGCTTACTTCTGCCACCTTTGTCCACACTAACCCTAACCCATCCTCTGAATGGTAGCAGCTTTGATGATTCTCTCACTTTTCATCCATCATCAGGTCAAAATTGGACTTTGAATCTATCTGTAAGAAAATGAAGAAATGCCTGTCAGCTCTGGCTGTACTTTGTATAATGATAGTAAGCAAATATTAATGCTAATTTGCTAAAGTAAAATCAGCATGTAGAACTGTGAGCTTGCTCGCCCACAGAGACTTTAGCAAGGCTACAAAAAGTAGTTTCAACATTTTAATAAACATCTATCTTATGTTTTGCCTGATTGCATTTTACATTGGTTTTGTTAAAAAAATTCTGTTGATTTCATTTTACATTGTATTTCATATACTTTGTGTATACTTTTAACTTGTCTATTCTATGCTGTGTGTTTGAATAGTTGCCTGCTCTGTCTAAAAGCTATATGTACTTCTGCCTGTCTTGATGAGGGCACTCTTGAAAAATAGATTTTTAATATTAACAAATTTTATTCCTGGTTAAATAAAGGTTAAATTAAAAAAAATTATTAAATAAGGATGAGGAATTGGCAGGGAAAATATGACAGTGGCACAGCAGAGGGAGTTTTGAAAGAGTGCTTACATCTTTTTGGCATGCAAAGACCACTGTAGTCCCCTGATGTGCTTGTGAAAGGACGGGATTAAAACAGGAGTCCTCTGATTGATAAAACCTGCAGTCTAACCATAAGATTTCACTAATTGACACACTGGACCATTACGATTTTTAATGTTTTGTTTTGTTGTTAGCTTCACATAAACAAAACAAGCTAACAGAGTAACTACATTTACAATTAACTGTAATCATCCTTGTGTGCTCACTGCTCACTGACCCTGCACATCATTTTTTTTCATTGATGACCTCTATCTACGTGTGTCGTCAGTCCCTGTGACGTGTTGTTCACACAGGGGCTTAGAATATCCACGGCCACACTCTATTGGCTCTGGCAGCACGGCCTCCACCACCCTCAGCCAATCATCTTCCTCCTCTGGCCGGGGCTCACTGCCACCTTCTGGTTATCCTGGGAGCCAGTTGCAGGGAGTGGAGCCCAGTCCTGCCATCTGCTCATCCCCAGAAGCTGTGACAGACAATGAACTCAACAGCCTTCATCTGCATCAGCATCTTCATCAGAACTGTGAACAGTGGAAAAGTCCTCATCATCTTAGTAAATTTGTTTTTTTATTTACTTTGGGGTTTTCTTTCCATCTCAAATGCTAAATATGTATTATTTTATTCTTATAAGTGAAATCAGATAAACATCCATGAAAGTACTTTAAAGTCCCCGTAGATTTGATGCTATATTATGGTAGTTGAATATATGTTTTTGTTTCTGTTTCAGTTGACGGCACTGAATCATCTACAGAATGCATCGCATTCAGCAGCTCGAACCACAGTTGCCTGTCTGCCATTGGTGGTGAGACAGTCAACGACTCTTCATCTTTTGTGTCTCAGTGTTCAAAGCCCCGCCCATCACTGAGTCGGACCGCCAGCCTGAGGAGAAACAGCTCACCTGTGATTAGCAGAAAGAAACTGGGAGTTGCACCCAAACCCCCACATTTGGTTAATGTTCAGGTACACATGAAGGCATAATAATGTAATCTGGTGAATTATAAACTAGGATGGTCTCAAGGATGGGAAATCTCTGTAGATCAACCTTTTCATATTCATACTCAGTCTGTCTGACACTGACAACCATCGTATTCACATAAATAATTTTGTCCCCCATTCTATTCCTCAGTTAGAACTTCAGGAGGTGTTCTTGACCATATCTATATTCCTTAATGCAATGAGTTGCTGCCATCTGATATATTTGCATTAAACAGTTGAACAGGAGTACTTAATGTAGGAGGAGTGGTTTGTAAGTCAATGTGACAGGATTGTTATTGAACTGCATTCTAGTATGTATTTTCTTCCATTTCAGGATGATGAAATTATTATCGCAAAATCAACAGAAGTTTAACCATGGATTCACTGCTGAGGGTAATTATATAATGTTCTTATTAAAATCAACGTTTATATCAACATAGTAGAGTGAAGCCTTGGATTTATGGGTTTCTGTGTGTTTTTGCTACTCATCAAATATCTGAATTATTTTAATCTTTATTATTGTTCTTTTTATCAGCTAATAATAGTGTGACTTTAATATTGTTGCAGGTCACCTGGAGCTATTCAGGCCCTCTGGAGATCTATCGTTCACCCTGCAACACATGGTTTATCTGAGGGAGTAAGGCAGAGTCATGAGCTACTCAGCTTTGTCCGGTCACAAGGCCTGGTTGACATGCAAGTGCAAAACAAAGCAATACCATCCCTTCATTATATGCCACTTAGCCATTGAGGGTCATGGGGGAAGCTGGTGCCATTCCCAGCTGACTTTGCAGAGGCATGGTCACCAAACAATCTCAGAGCCAAAGAGCCAAACCATTCATACTCAAACTCATACCTATGGTCAATTCAGCATACAGCTGTAGTACCCGGAGTACTGGAGTACCTGGACCTGCACCACTGTATGTCCTATTGGCAGAAATTAGCTTATAATCACAGAATAAGTGTCTCTTAGATTTTTTAAAATAATAATTAATAATAATAATCACCATCAACCATGATTTATTTATTAATATCAAACCCAGCCGCAACTGCAATGGGTTAAATATGTCATGAAGTTTATTTGATGTAGTGGGTATATATACCTCAAAATGTGATTTATCTGCTGCTTCACCCAAAATTGCCACCAACTGTCTGAAAAAACAAACCTGTTTTTTCTGGTTGTTTTTTTTTTTACTGAACTAACCATATTTTTTTGTGGTTACCTATGTTTAGCTCGCACACGTTATATGTCATATGTTGACTGACTACACTGTCAATTACAGTGAAATGTGTAGCAGATATACAGTATGTGTCATGCCACAGTACAAAAATAATTCGGAATGAGGTCAAGGCATGTTAGTTTGTAAAAAAAAATCTTTATTCTGTAAAGTCTGTTCTGTAAATATGATGAAGTTTGCCATGGTGATCAGTATTTTCTGTGCAACAGATGTACATGACTGGCATCTTTATGCTAACTTTGATTCTTCAGAGACAATAATTCAGTCTCTTTCCTTTGATTTGACTCATTTGAAGTGTTGCCTCAGATGCAACAGTATCGGGTGGACTGTCACATGTTCTGAGCTATTTAGTGGCCGTGAGCCCAGACACTAGCTACAGACTTAGTGGATGACTATATAGAGAAATTATGTAGACATAAATGTAGAATGCAATAACTTCTGATGTTGTTGTGATTAATTATATAATAATTAATTTGTATATGAAGATACATCTACTTATGTGCCATGTATTTCTTAAAGTAAATCAGTATTTAAACATTGATCAGGAGGGACAGACCACTAGCTAATGTGTTTTAACATCCGGATTTGAAGTAATTGAAATTTGTTTATTTGCCACTTGTGGAAGAATGCCACATCGAAAAGCGGTTGCAAGATCTCACCATAAAAACATGTGAGACAATTTAAAAAGTCACTGATAAAAACAGAACAAGTTTTTGGATAAGAAAATATGATAATATAATAAAAGAGACAAATCACCTCATGGGGTTAAGTCAACAATCACCTGACAGAAAAGAAAAGAAATCCAGGAATATAAAACAAAAATGTATGATTAATAGTGACTCAGGCTGGTAATTGCCTGTCACTTACAGCACAAGTTATTTAATTTAGGTGCAACATTTAGAGCTGTTTAGGCTGTGCACCGCAAAAAGAAAGATACTCTTAGTGAAACGAGTGGTAGTGCTTTTATAGAGTGATATTTTCTGCCAGAGGGCAGAGGAACAAAAAGACTGGCAGTGGGATGGAGTGAAGGGTCATTTACAATATTCAAAGCACGAGAAAGAAGCCTAGAGCTGTAAATGTCAGTAAGGTCATAGAGATCAGCACCTATCATCGTGCAAGCAAGGCGGACAACTCTAAATAAAACTTTTTTCTCACTTTAGGTTACCAAACCACACTGTCAGTGAGATGGTAAGGATACATTCACTTAAATAAAAATCTGTCCGGTGTTTCAGGTGAATTCCTTAAATTTACATAAAAATGAAAGCTGTGATTGTTTTATTTCATGATGATAGAAAGGATCTTGAGAGACTGGGCTGCATACATATTTAACTGACACAATTAATGCATATTGCAGACAAAACAGTAATTTACTATATGTTTTTGGACCACTTTCTGTTATTGAGGGTCCATGAAGGGTTCCATACTCAGTGATGTACCAGGTTCACTCCACATGAAAATGACCATTATAAAAGTGTTGTCTAAATAAATATTTTTTGTATGTTTTTTTTAACAAGTTATTGATGAAGTATAATTTTGTTACTGTCCATACAAAATGTACAGTATACAAATGATGACATAATTTTTTGAGGCCATGATGTTGACTTAAATCTGTTACCCTTGAAACCATTGACTTTGACAAGATTGACAAGATCAATTTTTATTTCTGTTTGTGTACTTTATATTTTTTCCTTTCATTAATGTGTAAATTGTTCATAGTGGGTGCAGTTGATCTTTCTTCCTTTCCTTTTTGTTTGTTTCATTTGTAATGGTTTCTTCCTCTATACCCTGACATATGATGAGACAGTTTGCAGAAACATAAGGATGTGGGAAGGATGTGATGATGCTTCACTTCCTTATTCAACAGATGGGGCCATTTTGGCCGTTAACAGCTGCAGACACACATTTCAAAAGGTGTTTGTCAGTTTGAATTTGCTGCATACCCTTTTGCCAAAAATAAGACTTGTTTTCTTTTTAGTTTTCTGCTCTTTTGTGTTTGTTTTTTAGTTAATTTTGCAGTTACATTTTATGAAATGTAGAAGTTCTTTCAATCTGCAAACCATGATGGAAATGGCTTGCGGTTTCATTACCTTTTTCACAGGGACCTTCACAGAACTACCTAACTACACAAAAATTGAAAATGAAAAACATGTTTAAGAAAGAAAAATGTTTGCAAAGGAGAAACCTATTTTACTTTATTTGGTTCCTGTTTTTCATTACAAATGTATTTTATCATTTCTGACTAATGACTAATGTTTATGTTGAATAATTTAATAATATATGGCATAAATACCTTATGGTGCTTTTTTATATTTGTTTGCACACACACAAGTATCACAAAACTAATTTAACAGATGCAGGCAGTGCTGCTGTTTCAGCAGAGGTCATCCTGATTTACCATAGAGTTCACTATCATTTTGGGGGAGAGGACTGAGTCTGTCCTTCAGTACTAAGAACAGAATTAGTGTTGTGATGACTAGACAGATGGGGGCGTCCCGATCTGGTTTCACAGGCTACAAATACACTCTGGGGGCTGGTTCCCTACATCTACCAATAAGTACAGGCTGCAGCTGAAGTGTCACTTTTCCACACAGAAGCAAGGAGAGAACAACTTAACTGCAAATATGAGTGAAGGTAAGCAGGAGAAGCTGTTCATGCCTCACACAATAATGCATGCATGTCTTGGTGTAGTATTTAGCTCTGAAGAAGCATTTTTCAGTCACTTCTCATAGCCTGAAGACTTTGTAACAGTGACAGTCGTGTGTGAAATATAATAAGCAGGAATGGTGGATGACATTAGATCTCTCAGATCGGGAACATTTGGCTACAGTTGATTTCTTTTGATGCAGTGTCAAGAGTTTTTGGAAGGCTGATCAAATGTTGATCAAGTATGCTAGTTATTAAATCCATTTGTTGATGTCTTCAGTCTGTCCACTTAATTACAGATAACATTTATTTAATTTTTTTTTCTGTCTACTAACAGTGATGGACATTGAGCGCGTTGATCTAAATATTAAGAAGAACAACAGCAGCCATCATACAGAGCTGTACAGAGAGGAGGGTTTGATTGTCAGAAGAGGACAGCCCTTCATCGTCATTTTACATAAGAAACCTGGCAGCAAAGAGTTCAAACTAGGTCAAACAAGCCTCACACTCATTGCTGAAGTTGGTGAGTCTCCGTCTTCCATTGTTTCTGTTCATTTGTGTGAGACAGAAATATTTAAAGGGAGAATGTTTGCATGTGTGACATCAGTAGTGGTGCCTCATATGAATTTAGATACTGTATATTGTCCATATATTCCCAGGTCCTTTGCCCAGAAAAGAGTCGGAAACAAAGATTTCCTTCAGTCTACATGAGTCCATAGTTGATACTGAATGGAGTGCATCTGCGATTTGTGATCCCTCTGGAAACACAGTGTCTATGACTATCAATTCCTCACCCAATAGTCCCATAGGAGTTTATTCTCTGACCTTGGACCAGGAGGGACAAAAAACCAGTTTAGGACAGTTCACTCTGCTCTTTAATGCTTGGTGCCCCAGTGAGTACATACTGTGTGTTTTAATTTTTACAATGCTTCCGCTGTGGCTTGACCTTTTATTCACTGTAAGAATCTGTGTGTTTACACTGGTTGCATAGCTCACATAGTGAATGTTCTGCCTTTTATGCACACTCAGGAGATGCTGTTTACATGAAAAGTGAGATAAAGAGGCAGGAGTATGTGTTAGCACAGCATGGGCAAGTCTACAGGGGATCCTTTAAACACATCAAACCGACCCCCTGGAACTTTGGACAGGTACAGTAAATGTTACACCCTCTGTTCAAGAATGTTAAATAATAGTTAAATATAAATATGTGCAAATGTTTAAATGATGATTTTAGATGTTTGTTTTTTTTCTTTTGTCCATTTCTGTAGTTTGAGCCAGGCATACTGGATATCTGTCTGAAAATCCTGGATAAAAACCCCAAATATATTTCAGATGCTGACAAGGATTGCTCTTCCAGGAAAAGTCCTGTCTATGTGATGAGGGTGCTGAGTGCCATGGTAGGTGTCCAGGCTTTAATAAAACTTGGCATACCTGCTGATGTCTTTGACTAGTGAATAACTATTGTTTGAGCTGTGCAGACACAGATTACTATGGTGCTCCAGAAGGTATTTGAACATTCTGTAGGGCCACTCGCCTTGTTTAGAAATGGCCCTTTCTCCCTTGGCGACCATTGAAATACAAAGCAGCAGCAAAGAAACTGAGTTTTTAAGAGCCAAAGCAAGTGGCAAATCAGTTGAGAAGTCTAAAGCTATCTCCACTGGGTGTCATGATTCTGGATGTGACTATGGTATAAAGGCACTTGTACAACATTCTTAAAAGTGCAGAAGCAAAGCCAGATAGAAGATAAAAAAAAACAGAGTAAAAAAAAGGAACAACAATCAAGAAAACAAACAGATGCAGAAGTAAAACTCTCTCTCTCACTCATTTTCTACCGCTTTGTCCACTGAGGGTCGTGGGGGGCGCTGGTGCCTATCTCCGCAGAAGTAAAACTGAAAAATTTAATTCCAGTGATGAGATTAAGAAACCAAGCAGCCAAATAAAATCAGAAAAGGCTTTTTAAAAGAGAAGTACATGAAGACACTGACTTAAGTTATCCCTCCAAATTTTGGTGTGGACTTTTAGCTGTATCTGTGAGCCTTTGATGAAACCTTTTATCTGTTTCCCAAGTCAGCCTTTGTTCCTGTTAAAAATACAACATACATTGGGAAAACTTTTACAGGGAACTAAATTATAGAAAGTTTCAATCCTTCTCTTTTGTTTTTATTACTGTCTTTGCCTACAGATCAACAGTAATGATGACCAGGGAGTGCTGGTGGGAGCATGGGGAGACATTCCAGATGATGGGGTTCCTCCAGGAACGTGGATTGGTAGTGGGGGCATTTTGCAACAGTGGGCAGAAAGTGGCCCTGTCGGCTACGGCCAGTGTTGGGTCTTTGCTGCAGTTGCATGCACAGGTTAGCACAGTATGAAATTCATGACTCTCTTTTTCTTCAGTAGTTTAAAATCCACAATCATGGCTCTGGAGTTATCTGTGTTAAATTTTATAAGATGGCAATATAATGTTTAATTTTAACTCAAGCATGGGTTTTAATAAGGTGGTGTGATTAACTGTTAATCTCACCTTTCTCCAGTGTCCCGAGCTCTGGGCATCCCATGTCGTGTGGTCACCAACTTTGGATCAGCTCACGATACTGATGCCAACCTGCGGATAGAAAAGCTGTATAATCTCCGTAATGAAAGAATTTCTGATGACTCAGTATGGTGCGTGTATGGTTTAAATAATCTCTATTCCATTCTTTCTATGAGATAAATTGAATACTTTTAGAACATTTTTGTAGCATTATCATACCATTATAGCAAAAATCATTATTATTCATCTCCTCCAGGAATTTCCATGTTTGGGTGGATAGTTGGATGACTCGTCCAGACTTGGGGACTGGGTATGATGGATGGCAAACCAGTGATCCAACTCCACAGGAAACAAGTGAAGGTGATGAAAACCCATTAAAAAAAATGCTACAAAGATGCTACATGCCATCACCGTGTTTACTCATAGTGGTTAGTTTAGTCACAGGTTTAATGCATGATCATGGCCTATGGCTTGTAAGAACTTATGACAGCTTGTGCTTGGTAAAGTCATATGGCACTTGGGAACTGTCACACATATCAAATGTTGTCAGGTTGGCAGCGTATTGTTACTGACTTACATCCAAGTAAGTAAGAAGGAAGAAGAAGATGTTTTTAACCATTAGATGTTCATATTCCTCTCCATATGCGTTGTTTTCTGGTACTACATATGCCTACATTTGTTGATTGTCACAGGGAATAGCATTCACACACAAAAAAGTATTAGTTATTTGTAGCTTATTTAAATTTTTCCTACCTAAATAATTTCTGGGCCTCAGTTGCTGGGGTTTAATGTCTGAAGCTGTCTGATGTGCTCTCTCTGTCAGGGGTTTTCTGCTGTGGACCAGCTTCTCTGAAGGCCATCAAGGAAGGAGACCTGACCAAGAAATATGACACTCCCTTTATTTTTGCAGAGGTGAGTTTTTATTGAAATAATTTACTGAACCTTTTAAAGAAAACCACACAAAGACACGCAGGATTTGTATTTAGCTAAGAACTATTGCAAAAGCTTTATTTCATGTTTCGAAAATCAGGTTCCAAGACCTGATAACATTGCATGGGATTTTTAATTCTGTGTTCTGAGGTGTATGAGTGTGTGAACATACTGTACTGTATGTCAACATGTGATACTAGCTCATCAAATCATAACTGAACATCAGCTCCATCCCCACAAAACCCACTTCCTTCAGCAGCTGAGGAAGTTTCAGTTTACTGTCCGTAATCATAATAGTGCACTTAAGATCGTAGCTGAGCCCTCCCACCCTGGGCATTGATGGTTTGGCCAAAACCTCTTTTATTTTCTTCCCCTTTAGCTGCCAACCTCCTCAATCAGGCCAGGGCCCTCCTCTGACTGTTACCTCACTTATAAACTGACAGATTGCACTCTGAATGTCATCTTTTATCTTATGATCCTACATGTTGCACAACTTACATCCTGCACAGATTTATGTTTTAACTTATACTTATGTCTCTTTGTGAATAATTGCATTCTGCTCTTTATTTTCCTTTTTTCTTTTTTTTTTTTTTTTTACAAAATCTTTGTTTTTGCTCTTGTTTTCCACTAATGACCAGAACAAATTGTTGTTTCCTTGTTGAGTAGTGTAATAGACATTTGAATAAATGAGGGCTTCAGGTTGTTTTTACATTTGCTCGCTCTATAACTTCTGCCTTATGCTTTGTTATGTCTTGCATTGACACAGGTTAATGCAGATGTTGTTGACATGGTGTGTCTGTCAAATGGGGACATCATCACACTCCGTGAATGCACTGATATTGTAGGACGCTTCATCAGTACTAAAGCTGTGGGCTCAAATGAGAGACATGACATCACACACCAATACAAGTATCCAGAAGGTACAGCAGCAAAGACACCACACAGTATAAGCCATTATAAGCATACATAATCATACACTTCATGTCTAGGAGCTACATTATCACAGTTTGGAACTTAATGTTTGGTAGCATCAGGAAGTTTGAATTAATTTGTAATTCTGGTGGATTTTCAGGCTCCGAGGAGGAAAGGCGAGTGTATGAGAAGGCCCAGCACCATAACAAGCTGCAGAAGCGAGGAGCAGAGCCTGGACTCCATCTCAAGGTTGCCTTTTTTTTTTTTTTTACATAGATACCTTAACATATATGCCTTGACTGTTTCAAAGGAAATGTTATGTACAGCATTTGTTTCAATCATAACACCACCTGCAACATCAACAAAATGAGTCAGAACAAAGATCACAAGGTGAAATTAACAGATGAAATGGACATACAGCACATGCCTGCTGTGGACTATTGTATGTATGTGGTATGGTTTAAATGAGCAGGATTTTTAATAGAAGACTAATTAAATTATTTTGGTATATGTATGTATAGGTAGGTTTTGCTAAAAAATTTAATCTATAACAGAAATAAGATATACCGTTGCTATCAAAAATGTGTTTCAGGCCCACTTGCTTTTCATAATAGGACTATAACTATGTAAAATGCATTTACATTTATTTTTATTTACTTATTTTTTCAGATCAAGCTTTCAGACAACATGATTGTGGGCTTGGACTTTGAGGTGTTCGCTGTCCTCACCAACAACCACATGGAGTCAAGATCCTGCCACGTCATGTTCAACGCCAAAGCCGTCAGATACAACGGGAAACTCGGAGAGACCTGTGCATTTGCTTCAGACAAAGTGGAGGTGCCCTCTGGAGAAGGTTTGCTCTCATCTCAGTGCAAAGACACATGATCTAAACAGTGAATGTAATGACCTCACAAAAAGGATCAATCCACTGTAGGACGTGTATTACATTGCAAGTACAAATAGTCCTCATGCATCCTTGATCAAATGCACCACTTGTATCTCAGGATGATCACCTTCTCAACAATGTTTGTTGGTTTCAGTCTGGTTCATGCAATGTTTGTGTTACAAGCTTCAAGCCTGTTAAATGCAGGAAAAGAGTAGAGACAGGAGACGCTGTTGTAGCTGGTCTGCAGGCTGTGCTCTGTTTGAGGAGCGAGAGTCGAGCAGATTTACTACTCACAGCACTCACCTGGGTGAACGCTCCCCCCTTGTGGTGTGGCTTAGCAATGACACCAAGAAAAAAATACATCTCTAAATCTAAAAAAAAGAAAAAAAAAATCTAACCTTTGTACTGACTCAACACATAAAAGGAATAATACAATTGTGACCATACATTTGTGGTGTCACATTTGAATGGCATTGACATTGTTATACTAATCTATAAAATCTATATTATACACACAGTAAGGCGCCTGCCCCTCAAACTGGAGTACGACCGTTATGGACCACTTATCACGTCAGACAAGCTGGTCCAGGTGTCGGCCAGCACTTTTGACAATGAACACCTCGAGTACCACAGGGCAGAGAAGACCATTGTGCTTGATGAGCCTGACATAGAGATCAAGGTATGGATGGGTGAATAGACAGTGGTAATTAAACAGCTCTCTAATGTCATCCTCCAGAAAATTAAAGCAATTTAATTGCTCATGAATTATTTACAATGGTGAGAGAGCATGAGTAACAACAGCAAAGCAGAACATAAATGTATTCAGCATATGACTTCAAAGGTTCATTTCTTTGTGGTATGCAAATGCATTCACATACACCCCCATCCCCACCCTGAAATGTTAAACAGTCGACCTTTAAAGAGCAAACTGTTGCTTTTGTGTGTCACAGACAATAAGATTTGTTTATAGATAACTACTTCACTGTGTGTTTACATGTTTAGGTGGTGTGTGTGTTTGTATGTTCTTCTGTTAATTTTACATTTCTTAATGCTATTCATTAATGTAACTATTAATCATGTAAATCAGAGGAGTTTCTTTATTTACTGTGTTGATGCTGTAGGAAAATCTCTCAGATTAACCTAAATCTGCCCTGTGCAGCTGGTGGGAGAAGTCAGAGTGAACAACCAAGTGACTGCAGAGCTGAGCATGATGAACACTTTACCAAAGACACTGCAGGACTGCAGCTTTACCATAGAGGGGATTGGCCTCACAAAGGGGAAACCAATTACTGTGAAGTATGTCCACTTTAGGGTTCACACGGGTGCTTGAAAATCTTGAAAAAGCTTGATTTTAATTTTGTGTTCTCAATGTTTTGAATGAAGTATTATAAAATGCTCGAAATGACAACTACATCTCTTCTCCAACAAATAGCTATCTGAGTTAGTACTTTGCTTATTAGATGGAGAGATGAAATAAGTTGTAAAATGAAAACTGTTCCTCCTGGGTCTTGCTTACAGATAGGAGACATATTTTGAAATGTATTCTTTTTTTCTTAAGTACTGTATGTTTGCTATAAAACAAACTTAAAATAAGCTCTAATGGGCTAAAAAAAAACCTTGAAAATAGACATTGAAAGTGACTAAAAAGTGGTTGAATTGAACCTCAGAGAAGGTGTATGAAATGTTACTTTACTGATTTCCATGATTGGTGTGTGTCATCCAATTCCTATTGGTTTGTTTGCAACTGAATATGAATATGTGTTGTGGCATAAGAATAGAGATCAACCTGAAAGAAAAAAACTCACTGTTGCATATGATTCTTGCAGGATTGGAACTGTGGCCCCGAAACAAGACGCCAAAGCCAATATTGTGTTCACCCCCAACAGCGCTGGTTCCACTGTGCTGGTGGTGAACTTTGATAGTGACAAACTGAGGCACGTTAAAGGCTCCATCGATGTTGTGGTGAAGGACTGAGCCAACACAGTGTTGGAAAACAGCATCAGCTTCTTTGTTTTGTTCCTGAAGCTCACCGTGCTGTGCTCAGCAGAGAAGCCCAGATCTTCATTATTATTATTATCATTTTTAATTCCCTCATTGCTGTGATCCACTTGTACCAGATTTTATAGTTATAGTAATACTATAGTTTCAGTGCTTTTATTTTAAAACGCCACAATCCATATCCACTAACTACCAGTAAAGTATATAGGCTACTGTTACAGTTGTAGCCTATTTCTTAAAACATATTCATGTTTGTTTTTGTTTTTGAGAAAGATAATCTAAAATATTTTCCAATTAAAATATGTTTAAGAGTTCTGTGTGTTATTGGCTGTGAGCTCAGTCTACTGAACATGCCTGTTCATGTCCTTGATCGGTGACTAGAATCACTTTCATTTTTATCATTTTTAGGATAATATTGATTTAAGACAGAGCAACAATGCATGGCTCTCACTTTATAGACTCTCTATAGTTTTTATTGTACACTAGTACTGATGCTGTTATAAAAAAATCAATATTGATTATAATTCAATTAGTCAATTAGGGATAGTTATTTTCAGATGATCAAGTCATCATATCTGGTTCAAACAACTGCCAAAAAGTATGTTACTCCACATGAGTTAAATTAATTTCCATTTCTATTTTGTTGGACTGTATTTCCCAAATGCTGACATTTGAAGTGAATTTTTATTAAATGCACAATATGCTTCTAAATACAGGTGTACAGTGTATTTTAAATATGCCCATAGCATCCATATAAACCTGTGTCACGCATCAGTACCAAGACATTCTGCTAATCCTGACCAGACTGACTGTAAAATTATTATTATATATAAGTCATAATATTAATTAACAACACACACATATTTTTGTCGTCCTTAGAACATCTACCAGGAAAAGGAAATGTTTAGTACTAATTTTGCTTTGTACCTATGTTTTAATTATTTTTTTTAAGTAAATTTAAATTGTAAATCTGTCATTTTCTTCTTGTGTATGGATATGTGTGGTCTTGATATGTTTAATTAATTAGTTTAATTTTAATTAGTTTCATTTTACCTTGATTACTGACAATCTCAGTGTGATCCATGTATGTACAAGAGCATCATAACATTATAATAATATAATAGCGTTTATTATGACATATTATTAAGATGCTATGATGTAATAATCCATTAATATTATAGTAACAGTAGGTCTTTATATGTCGTTTTATATGTCATTGTGTGTATAAAATTAATTTGAATTGGAAGAAGAAGAAAAAATGTATTATAATTATTTATTATTAAAATTATTATTATTATATTTCCGAACACACACAATCAAAAGATAACACGAGTCCTCCATCCTCCCCTAGTGAACACAAACCTTCCTGTTTGACTGATGTGGATCTAAACTCTTCCAGTCCGTCCATTATGTTAAATAGGAGGAGGAGGCTGCAGATACACCTCCTCCACCAGTTGGGGGCGTTGAAAGCTTTGTATGGCAGATTTAGGTATTCGCTTCTTTGAACGAAGAAGTGATCCTGGAGTAGGTAAGTGTGTTGTATCACATATAAATGAGACATAAACACGTATGGGCCAGTCACCAGCTGCTGTGTGGTTTAAACCGTGTGTTTTGTCGTCGTGTGTAGTTTGGACCAAAGACAGACGGGAGGTTTTGACCGGCGTATGGGCCAAAACAGGTACTGCAATGCTAACAAATATGCTGTAAATGTATAGATATTATTTATTGACATTACAATTTATGTCCAGTGTTTTGAGTTGTTTGGTTTTTTTTTTTTTTTACATTTGAACGAGTAAAGTGGTGTTTCTGTAACGTTAGCCCACGTTAAAATTAACTAACCCTAGTTTATTTTCTGCTGCTTTGTCTTAAGTGATGTCTGACAAACTGTGTTAAAGGTCACGGGGTGCCAGCATGACTTCTCCTGTCCGTGTCATCGTGGTGGGAGCAGGCTGTCGAGGAGAGATCTACTCCAGGTTTGCCTCCATCCATCCAGAAAGAATGCAGGTCAGGACAGACTGACTGACCCACAGCCCCGTGGGTACATGTTCTAATCTGAGGAGATAATTCAGTGTTTACAGAAACTCTCTGTGTGGACGCTGTTAATAATTAACTGCACTATTTTAAAAAACAAACCCTGACACAGTAAAATCTCTGTAATTCAAAGAGTAAATCACTGAAAACTCATGAGTCAAACACAAAAGGTCACTCTACGTTGAGATACATGAATCTGTGTTTTTGCCGTTAGTTCAAAATAGGTATGGACATAATAAGAAGATATCATGTAATGATTATCCTGACCAATTTAATTGTAATTGATTGTATTATTGTTATGATTGTAAATATTAGCTTCAGTGTGTAACGTTTGGTGATGTCTGCGAAGGATCTCAGTTCATCATCTTCTGTGGTCAGATGTAGGCAAGTGGATTTGTTTGAGTTAAGTTGAAGACAATTCACCTCTCATCCTAAAGGCTTCTTCACTTGTGACTGACTGATTGGTGGAAACTCCAGGTGTTACCAGTATATTGCCTCTGATAGCTGAAACCTGTCTAGTGTTGTTTAGTTGAAAAGTGCCTTTGACACAGTTTCAGGTTGTTGATTTCACGGTAGTCAAAATGTGAAAGAGGGTCGTTAAGGTCACCTGAGTGACAGAATCTGCTTTTGTTTAAGTCTTGGGGTTCACCTTTGTTGTTCTGTGTGATTGTTGATTCTTTTAGGCAGGGAGCTCAGGACATCATTGTAGGTGGCTGATAGTTGGTGTCTTAGTCAACCTCCTCTGGTGTGTGATGGTTTCTTCAGGTTAACATAGATAGCTTCCTTCACTCCCTTTTTTCACACAATCTGTCTTCTATAGCTAGAATGTGAACAGTCTCATCCCCAAAAGAGTTTCCCTTGTCCTTCAGACACAAGTAGTACAGAGAAGTACAGAGACAGTCTTGTGGAGCTGATAGGCTGAACCAGTACCGTGTGACCTCATTTGACTCAATTAAATGTAACCAACATTTGGTTAGATTTAAACAAATCACAAGTCACACACGAAAGTTTGAAAAACTGATATTGTATCCAAAACATACTGAAATAATTTCACCTTATATGTTGGTATGTAGCAAATAGTTACTTTAAAGAAAGAAAAAATATTTTGGCCATTTTTTTTTATAATCAGCTTCAGCCTATTGTCTTGAATAGGCTACTTTTGTTCTTAAAAACTTGAAAATTGCTACTAAGTAAACTTCAAATTGATTTTTTTTATAATCCAAAAGTTAGTTTTTACAAACTTTAGCAGTTTTTGACCTTTTACATGTGTTAAAAAAAAAATAATTTATGCATTATTATTGAAAACGTTTCGGTTTTACAAAATGCAGAGCGTAAGTGGTTTTAATTTAAGATATGCAATTTTGTGTATCATTTGTTTCTTGCTAAACTTTTGTAGTTTATCAGATGGAGGAAAAAATAAAACTGGGCACACACTTAATCAAGAAAGAGCATCCAGTGTTTTTTTTTTACAATGAACAATAAAAATGTATATTATCCAATACTTATAGCAATGATTTAAATAGTTCCTTATATGAAAAGTCTTTACTGTTTGTTTTTCCTTGTTAGATTTGTATTTTTGTTTTATTTCTAATACTGTGAATATTGTTTTTTACTACTTCTCAGGCATTAATGTTTTAACACTAACACTTCACCATTTCAGGTTGTAGGTGTTGCGGATCCCAGAAAATTTGCTCGCTCTAAACTTCAACAGCAGCACAAGATTGTAGATGAAAACATATTTGATGGTAAGTATTAAAAGGAAATTAGGTCATTTTATGGTTAGTTATTGTCTTGCTCATGCTGAATTTTTATTTGTTCTTTTATTTTTGGAAAAACTAGATTGGCAGTGTATAGTTGAAAGAGAGAAGTTTGCAGATGCTGTTTTAATCTGTACGCCTGACCACCTTCACAAGGTAAACATGCAACATACTCACTCAGATACAAAACTTATAAAACAGTTACAGTTTTTTGAATAACACCCAAATGTTGTTTTGTACAGTACATTACAGTACAAACCTTGAACATTTTTACATATCCATTTTTCACCAAACTTCACTTGTGTGTTTCTCAGAACACATACACGTCTTATTATTGATCTGACCATGAAAAGTAAACTAGTTTATCTTTTCTAGGAACCTGCTGTGACCTTTGCAAAGAAAGGTTACCACATTCTGCTGGAGAAACCTATGGCAGTGAGTGTCATATACATGAGCTTAAATATGATGCACCTTAACACAGAGCGTAGGTGTAACTAACTTGTACAATTCTGGCAAATTCTGTTTTTTTTTTTTTTTTTTTGTATTTTATTGTATTTAAAAGTTAACCCTTTACAATACTATGTCATCCTTATTTCACAGTTTATTTATTTCTTGAGGTAATTGCATTTGTGTGACACTCATGCCGTCCACACTCAACAATGTGTTCACATGACATTTCAGACAACAGCTGAAGACTGCAGGGCGATTGTGGAGGCTTGCTCTCAGAGTGGTGTGATCCTGTCAGTGGGTCATGTACTGCGGTATGACCCCGTCATCCGCAAGATAAAGGTGAACACACGCCTGTCTCACATTGTTAATCAAAACGGCTGACACCACAATTTCAAGTTTTTTGATTTAAATATGTAAATTTGTTTAACCTTTGCTGTGTGTTTCCCTAATTTCTCCTTCTTCCATGCAATTACCTGTCCTGTCTAATTAGGGCTTAAAATGCATTATTTGTGTATATTTTTTTGTAAACTAGAATAAAAAAACTGTACAAGTGGCCATTGTTAGAGAATAAGTAATATTAAGATCAATCCAGTAAAATGAATTATTTTTACTTAAGTTTAGTAAACTTTAATTTCCAGTGTGAAAGAAAAAATGTCTCAGTACTCAGTTTTTAAAATTATAGCACAACAAACCTGTTATTTAACTGTTTCATTTTTTTTTTTTTTTTGATATGGTTTTTGCTTTGTTTTGTTTGAAAATTAATAATGCATTCATTTTTAGGAGCTGATAGATGCAGGAGCCATAGGTGATGTGATCCATATTCAGCACTTTGAGCCGGTGAGAACACAGAACACAGAACAGAATGGAAATTTAAATAAGAAAAAGTTAATATTCATTAATTTCTAGTGAATCAGTTATTTAAGACCCTGATTTTTTTCTAATCTAAACATATGTATATTTTACCTTTCATATAATTCCATGACATTAACACAATGTCTTGTTAAGACTGTATTTTTAAAAGTCACATCAACCTCTTGTTTGTTCTAGGTTGGGTTTTATCACTTTGCACACTCATTTGTTCGAGGGAACTGGAGGAATGAAGCTGAGAGCTCTTTTGCTCTTTTGGCCAAGTCCTGCCATGATATCGACCTAATAAATGACTGGACTGGAGCTCGCAGGTAAACCATCTCACAGTCAGAAATCAGTCTTCTTTGTCAGATTCTTGACATTGAAATCTGTGAGTTAATTCTGTATTTCTAAGAATGAGCATGAACACAGCAGATTATATTTTGCAGATGTGTGAAAATTTCGTCATTTGGATCCCTCAGCCACTTCCGAAAAGGCAGCAAGGTATGTGGTTCATTACACAGAGCGGGTGATTTTTTTTTTAATAAGACACTTATAGACATAAAAGGGTTCATGTTAGCATTTAAATATAAAAGATAAATAATACATTCATAATTAATTTTAAGACATTTATAGGCTCCTACAAGAAATGTGTAAACAGTTCATATTCCTGTCATAAACAGTAGTATGATGTTTATTAAGAACAAAAAGTCTATCTAGCTGGTAATTAAAATCCTAAACAAAATCCAAAACAGTGATTAAAACTTATTTGTGAGGACTTACATGTGTAACTCTTTATTTACAGTTTATTAGTCTATTAGTACTAATCTGTTCTTATTTATAGTTATGCACATCTTATAATTGACAGCTTATTCTAAAGTGTTTCTTGTTTTTCTTTTGTCAGCCACCAGGAGCTGCAGATCGCTGCCTAGATTGTTCAGTAGAAAAAGGCTGTCCATACTCAGCATGCAAAATCTACCTGGACACAGTGAAACAGGTTAATAATTCAACATTATTTCCTAACTTGTATGCTTTACTTTACCATCTGTGACCACTATGCTTGTTTTTATACACACTGTGTGCTTGTGTATGTGTTAGGGACACACTGGCTGGCCTGTGTCAGTCATATGTGCGAGCTCTTTGCCAGATATTGAGTCAGTAAAGGAGGCATTGAAGACTGGACCTTATGGCCGCTGTGTTTATGAGTGCGACAATGATGTCTGTACTAATCAGGTAACACTGGCTTTATAACATATTCTTAACTTCTGTGACACAACATACAAGAAAATGTATAATCCATAATGGATGTATTATTTTTCATAGTAATATTAAGTATAAGGTTAAAAAAACAATTTCAGATTCTTTCAGCAAATATTTCCAGACTCCTGTCAATGATAAGAATCTAAAAGTGAATTTCGCCTTATTCAAAAATGGTCGTTGTGGTTTACTTTTCCACGGAACTACTGTATTTATGGCACTTACGCTAACATTTTTAACATTAATTATATTCAGAAGAATAACATTCTTTCCTCTTTTGTCTTGTTGATTTATTGTTTGACCAGGTTGTCCACATGGAGTTCGAAGGGGGTCTGACAGCAGCCTTTTCCATGGTAGCTTTCACCAAGGAAATGGGCACGCGAAAAACAACCATCCATGGCAGTATGGTAGGAATGTGGGTTTTAGAAAAAAAAAAGGAAATAAATTTCAAATAGTTAAGATATAGGAGGTGATGTCAAGAAAATACTCTTCACTCTAAACTTGGATCACATAAGCCTTCTATAGTAATAAAACCACACTGCCCTTACCTCAAGAGCACTGCTTTGACTATAATGGCCTTAAGTGTGTGTTATCACATACTGATCATGTCAATCTTAGAATAAGCATTTGGAAAATTAAAAACCACAAAATAAATGCAGGTCTGTCATCACTTATGTCAAACACAGTTAACTATGAAGACATAACTTTTAAGGCCAGACTATACGAAACAGTACCTTGATAAAAGCTGAGTGAACAAATTGGCCATTGATTTATCAGCTATATGTTACTCTTAAGTGACGTGTGTCTCCACAGGGGGAGCTGTCATGCAATGGTCATGAGGTATGCGTGTTTGACTTTGCGACCCAGAGAACTACAAAGTACACAGGACATGATAATGCTCCAAATCCCTTGGTCATGAGTGGACACAGTGGAGCTGATTATCACCTTATGGATGCCTTTATTTCTGCAGTAGCAGTAAGTATTTCTTTTTATTTTGGCCATGTACAAAATACTTTTTTGGTGATGTTTGTATTTCTGTGTAGCTCACATCAGAGTCAACTAAATGGATTTATAGATATGATTTTAGATATGAACACAAGAGCACAATCTTACAAAACAATAAAGAGTATAATTTAAAACAATTGAAGGTAGATGAAGATTTTTAAGCAAATTCCTAATATAACAAAGTGACAAGAAGGCACTAAGTTTTCGATTATACTTCAGGAGATTCCAAGCTATTTTTGCACTAGTTATGAAAGCAGTTTTTCCAAGTTCAGTCCTATCATGATGAACCCGAAGAACTAGCTAGACATTAGAGCTTGTAGAAAGAGGACCAGAGTTTGTTTGTAGCAACGATTAATACAGGGTAATTTACAAATAAGAGCTTTTAAGATAAAAGATGCCAATAATTAACTCACTTCTCAATGAGAGATGGCAACTATACTTTACACAGGACACCGATGAATGTTTTATGGGCAGTTGAGTCAGTAGCAGTTTGGGATGAGGACAGATTATTAATGCTTTTTGAATTATATCAGTGAACATAATTTTTTGTAGAGTAGGATTTAGCAACACTGACTGTTTTATATTTGTTTTTGCATAAGAACAATGATCCATCCCTGATCCGGTCGGGTCCTGAGGAAACGTTGTGGAGCCATTTGCTGGTGTTTCAAGCAGAGCGGTCACGTCTGGAGGGCAGAGTCGTGCACTGTGATGATATGACGCAAGGCTAGATGGGGAAAAAAAAACAAAACACTATGACATCAAGATTTTCCTCACTGTGAAAGTCAAAGTCTGTGATTGTGACTGTGATAACACAAGTTGGTAATGAGTTTGGTGAGGTTTGACTTAAGACCAAATTTATGTTTATTATATTAATGATTGTGCTGATATTGCTCAGGAATCTTGAATATTGTGTTCGGTTGATCAAGGGGATGGCTGAACCTATTTTATTTCATTTTTATTGTGTTCTATCCAGTTGACAGGGCAGCGTGCAGAATATACACAACAATAAAACAGGTAACTGGTTTAAATGTTTTAAATGTCACTTAAAATATAGTTTTCTAAATTACTTCATGAGTTAATGAAACACTGATCAAAAACACTATTTGATCACTATTTATTCATTATTGTGGCTGATTGGTGAATCTCTGTATATGTATGATTACTGTTAAACTTACTAGACCTAAACAACAATTTTACTGTAAATTTATAATAAACAGAAGACAATAATTGCTGAAATAAATCTTTGAAATGTGCATGAACCAGAAGCACACAGTTAAACATCACATTTTGCTTTGTGCAGATCTTCTTATGGCTTTGTTTAATTTTAATTATGTGAGTTTAACTAACCATCTTATTGATTTAGATTGTGTGGCTCCGTTGCCTTCAGCAGAAGTTCATTTTAATGTCCCACAGAATTGTTTCATACAACCCTCTCTTTTTTTCCTGATAAACTTGAGCTGATTTATCGACGTTCTTAAAAGGACTAATACAGTTGATTACACACTGACTTCTTTAATTTTTACGGTAAAAATCAAAATGATGATGGAAATATGTGGAAACAATTTATACTGTAATAAAGATTATTACCTTACTCAATGTCTAATTTAACTATTTTACTATTTCACATAAATAGTAACAGAGGCGGCTCTCCTCTATTCCAGTGCAGAATACTGCTCTGTATAGTGACACCTTTTAAACACAAGGTGTCACTAGTTCATTTGTTTAGAAGTGAACACACTGTATCTACTCAATTATAAACACTGGACTCAACTGACAGTGGTCTGTGATTTCCTAGTATTTTGAGTGCAGCTAGAGTTAATTACATTTTATAACAACATGCTTCTGTCAGCACAGACAAATAATGACTGTGAAAACAGGACAGTCAATTCAGTCAATAATGTTTGCATAGGTGACACAAACACAAGTTGAACTAAAAACTCATATTATTGATGTGAGTTGGCCTTGTTTTTAAATTAGGTAAACACAATAAATGTGAAATTGTTTTTTAAACTATCACATGCACAATTAAAAAAAATAAATAAATATATATATATATATATATATATATATATATACTTTTTAAACTATCATATGTACATAGCACAAATCATATGCTGGCAGCTGAACAGAAAACAGAGCAGACCTTCAGAGCAGTTACAAGGAGTGGCAGCTCACCCCGAGGGTGACGGTGCTTGACTCTCCCTGTTAAAGTTGGCTTCCTATAGCCAGTGGGACTGTTTTCTGTTTACCAAAAATCATTAAAAATCTCAACCCAGCGTTTCCCATTACGTAATTCAGCAAATGGTTGCAGGCCTGAACATGCTGTGTTTGACTAAAATGCAATTTTGCTGCGTTTAAAATTAAACTGGTGCGTAAAACCAAGTTGGTTATTATACTCGCAGCATGACTCATATTGCATCACATTCAGGTAAAATAGCTCTGGATTTTTATCAGGCAATGGCATTCCATTATGGAGGGAGGTGTCCTTCTTAATTACCCTGTGAACAGCACACCAGTCCTGGACCTTGCAACACATCCACAATGACTAATTCTGGAGTGTGTCCCAGAGTTCATACTCCTAGAAGGATCACAGTGTGTTGATGGTTGGACTGACACAGTTATAAGAATACTGTGGTGAGAAGGGTGTGTAGAGAAAACTTAAGTAATGACGAAACAATTGAATCACAGAAATACATAATATCCTGGTGCCAGGGTGGGATCACAGCTGTGGTGTGAATAAACCCTCCCTTGGGCAATGCTGCGTTTTCCATCTGATGTAATGTTCTTTGTACTTTATTATGTTGAATTTTGGCTTACAAAGATATTTTGGGTCTCACAAAAACTAGTCTATCTCTCGCTCTCTCACACACACTCACAAAATGCCAGATAGACTGGCAACGTGCTCCAGGAGAAGTTTGCACACTGAGTCAGCAGCTTTATTTTTCAGTGACTCAACCAGTCCACCACAGAGTCCTTTCGCTTCTCAGAGCCGTGCCTTCAAACCTCTCTATCTCTCACACACAAGCAGGCACTGCCTACATAAACACGAAGCCTTACCTCACCACAGCATCACTTCCTCCCACATTACTATGATACGAGTGAAATTTCCAATAGATGCTGACAAATATTTTCCATGGATTTTAGCTCTGTGGTCGGTAATCTTTGGAAAGGTTTGTAAAGAGTTGTTCATTGGTTCAGTTTTTTTTTTTTTTTTTTTTTTACTTAAAGCTAGTGTGTAACTGTTGGTGTTTTTGTTGTTATTATTCTGCCTCTGTTTGTTCTTTGTCAACAGACACAATGTAACATGATAAAACTATCGGACGTGCTTGAGGGAGTGTTTGTGTGTATACAGGGGCAGACAAGGACAAGAAGCATTTATCCCATCAAACTGCTGAACAATAGGGTTTTTAGTTGTCACTGATGTCTTTTTCTTCTGTGTGCTGCTGGTTTCTTCTATTATTTTTACGGTTTTAAGCTGGGGGGATGGCAACTGAGGTGCGAACGCAGAGCACCCAGGCCCTGTGGAGGCCCTGACTCTGGCCCAACTCAACGTATACATGCAGTAGTAGACATGCAGACTACCAATCATTTGACAGGTGTGTTATTCCAACTTAGAGAAATTTGATTTACATGTAATACAATTTCAGTTGGACTCACATGTTTATATGTATTTTAAAAGTGGTTTTAGTTGGACTAACACAATTTGTTTTTGGGTTTTGTAAACATGCTGTACTGAGAGATAAAGTCATGTGTGGGAACTAATTTGATGGTGTATGTTTGAATGTAGCGGACAATTGTTTATGTTTGGAAAAAGTTAACTTTTAAAGCTCTACTTTTCCTGCAAATGATATTGGCCACTGGCCTGCTGGGGCAAGTGATGTGGTGAAGTTCCTGCAGATCTAATAATTCTATGATCTTTTACTGCATGAATCATGTCATGTTCCCAGGAAGGAACTCCTACGTCTGCTCTGACTATTCTGTAGCTGCTGGAGAGTTGTTACAAAGTCACACTGCCCTTTTCCTACTTACATGACAGGTATAGTTGAATGGGGAAGTGGAGGAGGAAAGCAGCTAGAGGAGCAGTAAACTGTAAAACATGGTGCAGTCTGGCTCCATCGGTGACTCAACAGGAAATGAGCCACAGTAAGAAAGGTGAGGGAAGGAAAAAGGGTGCAGGGTGGGAGTGAGAGATAGTGAGAGGTTGACTTTGTCATGCTTCAGGACTCTGAGCTATTTTCTGTGTGGAGACAACAAAACTGAGCACATACCATGGTTTTCTGTGTATTTGGGCAGTGAATACACAGCTGCTCCCCCACTCTGTACAACTCGGCACGATAATGTCGCGACACACACACACACACACACACACACGCAAGGTAAATAACTGGCAGTCAAACAACTATGTTACCAAAGTTGGCTATTTTCTGTCTTGCGCGATCAATCTACATGTCAGGAGACAATTCAGATTGACTTTGACCCCAGAATGAGCTGACTACATTGTGAAAACAAGCAAATATTGACAGTGACTTGCTGTTACTGAAGAATTCACCCCAAACGAAAAACATTACTCCCTGTGACCGGGGCCTGATGAGCAAACATGTGTCAGGTTCAACAAATAGATTTTTGCTCTGATGAGAGGCCTAGAGTACATCAAGTCCGTTGGCTTTATCTGGTTTATCTGCAAAGTGCATAGAAGCCTCTTGTCTCTTCTCCCTTTATTTCAAGTGAAACTCTTAATGAACTGAAACTTTTCAGGACATTTACAATTCTGTGGAAAGCAGCCTGCTGGGACTGCTCGCCAACAATGAGGCCTGACAACTTGGTTCGGGAAGTTGCCCAGGCCTCCAGTGGTGCATCCTGGGTAATGAATGCTCTTTTCATGCTTGGTTCTCTGGCATTCATTGTAGCTTTTACCATGAAATCAGATGTCACAGGGTTTAAATCACTTTAATCCTTGCCACTTCCTCTGCCACTTCTTTTCCTGTTGTTTTTGTTTTGTCTCTCTACCCTGGTAATAAAATACCGCTTCAATGGCACCACCACATGTAAAGCTGTGTTTTATTTGTTTGGCTTGAGTTTGTGTCCAATACCACTATCAGAGTTTATCTACTAATATTGAAGTCAGTCCAATACAGTCTCTTTGTTCTACATAATAACCCTTGTTTGTTTTGCTATTTTCTTGTTTTATCTTAAGATAAGTCGGCTCATAATCACATCATGGGAGCACATTCCTCTTGATAGTCATAGTTATCCCTAGTATTTGTACATGTAAAAGTGTAAATGTTAAAATGAAATACTGTTGGTGGGAAAAGAAAATCAATTTTCCGTCAGAATAGATTCAAAGAGATTGTTTTCTCCTGGTCCTCAGAGAAGTTCCTGAGCTATCCAGAAATAAAAAGCAGCACCAACATCATTCCTCAGCTCTTCGTCCTGGTAGCTGTTGGTTCTGTGGTTCTGTGATTACTGAGCTGTCCTCTCACAGGATGAGGTCAAAGGCTGTGGTACAAAGCCCACTCACACATTTGAGGAACCCAATTCCTTCCTAACGCCTCCAACCTGTCAGACCTGACTGCAAAGCCATTAAATTAAAAAGGATTAAACAAAGGGTGTGTTTTTCAGATCATATGTAATTCTGCAGACAGCGGCGATACAGTCTGGATGAATGGTATGGGGTTTAACAGAACATACAGTTGGTAAACCTTATTAAATTCATTCCCCCTCAGTCTACTGTGACATGAAAATGTCACACATGACTGTTCCATGTCAGACTAAAGGAAGTGGTGGGTGATAACAGAGAGGCAAAGAAACTGGACAACAAACTGGACAACACATTTCCTACAATTTTTCACTGCAACTTTAGTCCACAGTTGGATGACAGTGCCCCATGAGTTTACTTTCATTTTAATTTTACAGATAGGAAATACATTTTTGTGCATTTTTTGCTGGCAATCAAAAAAGCTAACGTAAAAAATATATATATATTTTTTCTTTATTCCTCGGGACAATGTTTTCATTCAAAGGAATGTGAATCTTAAACATGAGTTAGGTGGACTGTGACTTAAAAAACAGCCATGTGCTCGTCTGTCTCGTCTGTATCTGTGCTCTAATTACTATTACATGTTTGTACACAGCTGGTTCCTCTATAAGAGAATTCCCTGTGTCACCGTGTCAGCACATCAACCTACACAAATGTATTTACCATAGAACACATATGTTAACACCTACTTCACTTCATGTTCCACCTTGAGATACTGTTAAATAGTTGGTGGACAGACATCTATCTTCTAAGATATTGGTTATGTCAATTATCTGCTGTTTGCATATCATTTCCA
Organism: Brachirus orientalis; assembly: GCA_016785285.1. Lineage (NCBI taxonomy): Eukaryota > Metazoa > Chordata > Actinopteri > Pleuronectiformes > Soleidae > Brachirus > Brachirus orientalis. The sequence goes on from JAFBJR010000150.1 coordinate 9,290,141, forward strand.
AAATATTTCTGGCATTTATTCTGGACTTGTTCTCATTAGTTCCTGCTCTAAATCTGATGTTTCATGTATGAATTCAAATGGAGCATGTGAACGAAAACCATGAAAGAGGGTTCTTAATTTAGGGCCAGATTTGATGGCCCATCTTTATTTTGAAGCAGTATGAGGGAGTTCCTTAAGAGCAATCAATCACATGTTTGAAAAAAAAAGCACAAGGGAAAGTTGCAGATGTGGGAGGTGGGCTTCTGACGGCACTGACATCTGTGAGGGACGGAGGTCTCTCAGAGCAGGAAATGACTTGACCTTCCCTGTGGGAGACTGGCCCAACCCGGCAACAACCCCCACAGCTCTGTACATCCTGGGTCACCACCAGCACCCACCAAGAGCAGAGATCAGCAGCACAGAGGCAGGGGAAAAGAAATCTGGATTTTTGAACTGACTGGGTCTAAACTGACCAAACTAAGACCTTTTGAAGAGACTGCATGTGTGTGTGTTTTAGATTAGCATTTCTGTAAATGTTACTATTATTTTTTTTTTTACTGTGTCTCTCTGGAACTGTTAAGTGTGCTGCTGTTTTATTCTCTTGTAAAAATCAATCAATCAATCAATTTGGCATTAATTATGAAGCACCTTTCATGTAGAAAATCAAAGTTTGATCGAGATTAAAAGAGATGTTCAATCTCAGCCAGGCTTTCCAGGTTAAATAAAGGTTATAATCCTTATAATTCCCTTACAATTAATTGAGTGCTCCAAAATCATCAAATCAAAATGAGAGTTGCAGCCTTATGTCACAACAGACATCAGTTTCACCCTTTATGTCACATACATGCAACCAATCATTTTGTTGCACAACAGGAAGTTAATCAAGCAGCATGTTTGATCAAAAGGATGAGTATTCCTTTAAGCAAACAAATGATACTGTCAGGGACGTGCTCTGGGTGATTGCAACACTGCAAACACATAGCCTGTGTTGTATTTATTTAGTGGGTTTTTGCTCTGCGGGTACAAGGCACTCCTTACATGTATGACCTTGTGTGGATTTTAATTTTAGTGGTGGCACAAAACAATAGCAATGGGAGAAGATGTCATACGGACATGTAGAATCTTTTTTTTATGATGTGGCTATTTTATTTAGCGCTTAATCTTTTTATATTTATATATATACATGTGACAAAGGTGTTTTTTAATATTTGACAACTCAGTGTGATGTGGGCTCTGTGGTCAAAAAAGTCTGGCCTGCACTCCCTTCCCTGTTATTATCCCGAGTAAATGTCCTCCTGTATTGTTCGTTTGTCTCGGTGTGGGTAAAGACAAATACAAATAGTTAACACCTATGTGACACGTAGGCTTCAGAACAACAGTAAACACATCCACCATGTTCAGGCTGCCACTCTTAAACTTGTTCCTCTCAATCATAGCAATGACGCCAGAAGCCACCCACACACTCTCTGACTCCCACACAAGACAAACCAAAACTGTTACTGTGTTATGAAGGGCAATTTCCCAGATAAGCAAATTAAAATTGTTTTCTGGAAGCATTTTAAATGTTTCACCTACAGATACTTTGCATTTATGACAAAAAACATTGTTAATTTGAAGATGACAATCGGTCTTTGTGATTTCTGAACATTAGCGTACTCTATCTTGGAAAAATGAACAGGAATGCTCTACACAGCTGAGAAAAGACATTTTCCCTCCATAGAGCCTGGACTCACATGTCTATCACTGATTTCTGCAAACGTTCTATCCCACTAGCCCAGTGGCAACTCGTTCCAATAATTACAGACACACCTGGGGCAATATTCTGTGTGACTAAATATCAATATATTGATCTGAAATGCAAGCAAGCTCACAATGTCTTTTCTGGCTCACATTAGTGGAGGATCAAAACTCCATTATGAAACAAAACCCTGGTTCTTTAGTTTCTAAACCTATGGAAACAGTAGTAAAAGAACTACAGTATACTTACAGTATTCCTGAGGGACTGTTTAAAAGAGAGTTAGTGGACTGTAATTGCTTTATGTTCAAGCAGCATTTTAATGTTGTGACTTTCTTTTGCAGTAAGCTGAGTTTAAGTTTATTCAAGAGTAGAGTATAATATTTTCTGAGATTATGTTGAAAGTCATCAGTTTAAATCTGAAAACTGAAAGCCCATGCAGGGCAAAACTTCTCAGTTGAGGACATTCAGATTGTTCAAAAACTCCACGAGTAATTTAAAAACCCTAAGATAAGCTATAGTGACAAATAAATTAAAAAAACTACGTGTCTGTGTGTGTGTGCGCGCGCCTGCCTGGTATTCCGAATGTTGTGGGGGCCTAAATCTGTCTACACATTATGAGGACTTGTCTTCCTTATGGGGAAGACATGTTTTAAAATTAGGCTGAGGTTAGGGTCAGGTGTCAAACTGAGGGCCCGCGGGCCACATGCAGCTCCCTCTATGATTACATGCAGCCCACCACTTACAATCAATGGAAACATTTTAGATGAGGCCCAACTACATGTGAAGTGATAGAATATTGACAGCATATGTAATACAAAGTGTATTTGCTAACAATATTTTTATATGGACACATTATTATTTACTTTATTTTACATTTTTTGTATATTAATAAATTATTTATTTTTCATTATTAATATGTTCTTAATGTGACGTACATATCATTCTATATCAAATCAATCACTTTGAAACTCTGTGAAATATCATCACAAATATTGCAATTGCGATATCATGATAGAATACTGGGTTATAATCTTAAGCTGATGTTGCCCACCCACTGCTGAACCGTTGTTTTTATTTTTTATGTATTTTCCTCAAAAACCGGTCGCCCCCTTGACCACACTCGACGCTCATTGGCCCCTTAGTCATTTGAAATTGACACCCCAGGTTTATAAACTCAGAAACAAACTCCTGCAGCACATGAACTGAGCTTCTGCAGAGACACTGCTGTGAGAAAGACATCTTCACCTGCAGCATGGGCTTTCTCTCACACACACACACATACACATACAAAAAAAAAATAATAGCATAATAACCGATTAACAATGTGAACTCAAAACTCAAAATTCCCTTTGTTTTATATTTAGCGAATTCTTTTTTTTTTTCAAAACATATTATGAAAAACCTGAAATTTCTTGAGGAAAAATAAGAGCAAATTTCAACAACATTATGCCTAAGTTTACCATTTATTTCAACTTACAGATCACAGTGGATCTACAAAGACACATTTAGTCACATGTATATGGAACCAAAAAAAAAATTGTATTTCACATTATGATAAGATTCTAATCTTAATGTGAAATTTCCACAACTTCATCCTGTGGGTTGGAGTGGACCCTCTGGTGGGACAGTTCTGGTCCGTGAGCCATACGTTTGACACCCCTGGTCAAGAGCCTTTAAAAAAAACTCAGATGCGATGGTGGTAGCAAAACACAATAATAGTTTAAATAGTACACATATTTTAACGTTGTGTAGGGGTGAACTCATGTAATTCTTTTTTTAAATTCATTTTTGCAATAACATTTACTACATCATTATTTATGAACATATTGCGTTCACCAAGTGACCGTTTGTCAGAACCGTGCGAGCTGCATTTGTCATATTGTCATATGAGGAGGATAGAAAATGAGACGTGACACGGAGTCAGATCACAAATATTTACTCTCGCGCACAAAAGCACGCAAACGGTTGGTGAAGCGTGTCTGAGGCCGAAGTTCCCTCTTTTTACCCGATGATCGAATATTCCACATGCTTTTAATTTTGGGGTGAATTGTCCCTTTAAGGCTCTTTCGGGGAGAGAGGGGGTGGAGCTCCAGTAACGCGCTCGCGCTGCTGGCTGCGTTTATAAGCAGATGTGGAAAAGCGCGTCACGTTGATCCTGACGGGGAGAACAGTCGTTCCTCCTGCCGCCGTTGACAGGACGAGGATGTTGCACATGTGTCAGCAGTGACGGGAGTCTGGCTACATTTTAACTGACAGCACTTCATTCCCACACTGACTGGACAATAGCAGAGACACTGATGGAGGATTAATTCTGCATTTTCGCGGTAAAACTTCCTTCACTTTAGCCGTAAAGTGCATGATTAGACGGAGAGTTTTTAAATCCGGTTTCCTCAGGATTAGTGTTTTTGTTTCTGTAACATATTTAAACCTTGAAATGTTTATGTTTTCTTTCTCTCAAAAGAACCTGGTGACACTGGGGGCCAGAAAGTCACCATTTTAGTAGATTTGATGTAAAAAGCCTTGAGTTGGAGTGTTTGGATGAGTAGAGATCGTTTGTCTGAGTGCAGCGGGAGAAGCTGCTCCTCTGAGCCGCTGCTCGGCTCACTGATGTCCGCCCCGACGAGTCTTGGAGGCGCGATGTTTTAGTGGCAGCGCTCGGTCCATCCCTGTCTGGCCGCTAGTCGGCGCTGGGTATGGAGTCATCAATTCCATTTCATAAATATAGTTTTTAGATGAAAACACTTCAAATGTAAGCGTGACATGTGTTTTGTAGCAGTCAGAACAGCTGTGACTTTGTTTTTAGTTTGGCTACTTTACTTTAACATCTACTTTTTCAAAATGTACAAATGTACACAGTTACCTTTCACAAAGGTAACTGTGTTAAATATTTCCCTGTAATTTGTCTCGGGTTGCTTTAGTTTTTTTTTAAAATCTGCAAGCAGTTACATTTGATCGCTGTTTAAAGTGAATGAACCCAACCAAAAATGAAAACCTTAATTCTTTTACAGAAATGTCGGACTGCAGGCTTTATGATATTTCCAAATTCATAATGCAAATTTGTGAAAGACTGAAGTGATTTAAAGCTGACTCAAATTTATTCTGGAGTCTGGAGCAAAGTGTAAAATTTAATGTGAGGACAACCAACACCTGCTGAAAGAACTTCGCCAACCAAATATGACTTATACTAATGATTCATATCATAAAAAGCTGTGTGACCGTTATTGAGTAAACTACAATATTGTTTATGAAGGAACTGAGTCAGTCCAAAGACTAATGATTCACCACCATCGGTCTCACTGTGAGGAGGATTTACAGTAAATCTGTATTCAAAGAATCCAATTCTTTCCATATTCCATATTCTTTTTAAAGAATTTATATATATATATATATAATATATATATATAAATCATTTAAACATTTAAAAATATACAGTAAATACACAGTATGTGCTTTATGTTTTACAGTAACATTGTAGTATTTCATATTGACCAGATATACGGTATGTGATGGGCAGGAGGGCTTTTATTATTATTTATTATATTATGTATTAAAATGTAAATGAAGAGGTTGTCGTGCTCCCTATTGCCATTTTGGTCATGTGTGTTCTATTGCAATTCATCGGTGTAAAATATTATAGTAATATTATAGTAAGAGTTTAATGATCCGTCTTCTTGCAAATGATCTTTAGTCATTTATTTGGGGAACTGATTTGCTCGGCCTTGCCATTTCTACAGCACATCGCATCTGACCTATTCAAAACAGGTTAGACATAATGCTTTGTTAAAAACCCCAATCATACCTTTCTCTTAAGAAGCTCATTCAGTCATGTGGTTATGTTAGTTTATTTTTATGGTAAATTCAAGCTTTAGATAATTGTTGAAAACTGGTCTTTTGTGTCAAAGGCAAGAGCATCTATTGATGTTTTGAAGGAAATATTACAAGAGAGCACTGGAACACCAGTCTGTGGTTTATTTAGCCAGGAGAGTTTACATCAGCAGGTGATATAAAGCGTATACCTAATGCCAGTACTATCATTAAATCATCTGTAAAAGTCTACTCACTGAAAGGCCTGTGGCTTGAAAATAAAGTGAGGTGTGGGGACAGCCAAGGACAACACACCAAGGCTCCTGCATGAGATAAACAAACATCTTTTTTCCAACCCAACAGTCAGTTTGTGACACAGGCCCATACCTTGGCCATGTCTGCTTGTCTCCATGGTGTATCTTCAGTTCTGACCTCATGGGAGAGTTTGCTTGGATTTTCAGGCTTGCTTCACTGCAGACCAAAGTGACACAAAGGCCCATTCATGACCGAGAGTGGCTTCATTCACGAACACTGAGTAATTGCCGGCAGAATTCGTAATTGTTCAGCGTCTTCCATCTCCGCGGTTCACTGGCGGAAATGACGCCACAGTCGGTTGTTTTAAGGATGACATGAATATTCAGACAGATAGCATGGGTCACTGTGTTTTGTTTGTTGTGTGTGTGTTTTTTATGCATGCGCTGCATTGTTTGCTTCCCACATTGACTGTCGAACTAATACTGTCTCAAACAAAGCAGGACTTTGAAGAATAACAATTTAGTGTGATAGTAAAATGGAGAGCTTCAGCCCTCCAGGCTGTGTGTGTGTGTGTGTGAATGGGTGGGTGTACATGTATTTGCTCCCTCTTAAAGACCTTTACTGGTATAAACACAGGCCCTGTCAGAACCAGTAGTCCTCATGGAGACCAAAACCTGGTCCTAATGAGGCAGAACGTGGGTGGATTTCTATTTAGCAGTTTGCAGGTGAATTGCTGCGGGGATTAACAGACAGAGAAAGAAAATATTAAGTGTACTATACAGTATCTTCAATTTAATGCATACATTTTATTGTGAATTAGAGAATTTAGTTTTAGTTTAATAAGGGCCATTTTGGATGTTTGTCGTACGTCTGTTATAAATGTTTTAAAAGCTAGAGGAGCTTCATTCTGCCCAGTAATGTGGATTGTCTTCTAAGAGTCAAATTTACCAAAGGTAGAAAATTGACTATATTGTCTCAAACTCAATTGACCTGGGGGCATGAGTTTCAAGTGAAAAAAAAAATCCCAACTATGTTGGGAAAAACAACTGTTCAGTAGGCTTGAGCTTAAAATTATATCATGATATTTCATCATGATGTAGCAATAATGGCATTTGTGATTATATTTCACATTAGTTCAAAATAAAAGTGTTCGTTTTTTATTATTCACAATAAAAACAACATATTCATTAGTCTATAATTATCAAGTGGCAGGCCATATGAAATTGATTGAGGGGCCACAGGGGGCCCCCAGGTTACAAGTTTGAGACCTCTGCTCCAAGACATTGTTTAGATGATGTAATTAATTAAGCTTTGGCTTTAAGCTTTGTCCCTCTTTTAAAATGTAAGGATCGCTACATACATTAATGCTAATGCATATGCTAACGGGTACAGTGACGGCAGGAAGATGAATGTGCGTTATAACATTGCAGCAGACAACACTGGCAAAAGTAGACCCATTTAAACCCAGGACATAAGAAGATGGTGGCCACCATAAAAGCAAGGCCCTTGCCGAACGCAGGCAGAATACATTATTTTATGTGCTGATAGTTAGACATAAACTGTTATTATAATTATTATTATTATTTTTATTGCAGTGGCCACTTTGTCGATGAATTATCAATCAAAGTCAAACCAAACTTGATCAAAGCAGTAGTCATTGTTGTAGTAGCAGTTGTATTTGCAGTGTGACTTTACTTTGTTAGGGCCAGTGAGTTGTCTTTAAACAACTTTCTCCTCCAGTGATTAAAGATTAGGACTCAGAGCCAAATCAAACTAACCTTTCCTTTGAGTGTATGTGTGTAAGTGCAGTGCTTTGGTGTGCCGTCCCAGAGGTGGAGTTTGTCACTCAGCATCACTGGAATGCTGCACAATTAGCCCCTGTTGTGAGGGTGGATACAGCACGGCTTCATGGTCACGGAGAGGAAGGAGGGTGAGGAGAGCTGTTGCCCTCCCACATCTGACCTAGAGGTTGTGCAATAGCCTGTTCATCAGAGAGGCGGCTTGGAGCTGCAACCACAAAGAGATACACATGGCAGCTGCCAGAGCAGACTGAAGTAATTTACTGGGCTTTTTGTGTGACAGTTGTTTCCTACAGGCTCAGCTAAACAATGCAGTGCTTCAGGAATGCACGTTATGTACAGTAGCAAGGCGTCATGGTGAACTTAAAACCCACTACTCTTAGAAAACGTTTATTTATTCAGTATTGTCCCAGCACAGTAAGAACAATAGGACATTACATCATGCACAGTAAATGGGTGACGATAGCCGCACTGTATTGAACTACATTAAACTACATTATTTAATTTGTGGGAATAGTTGTGTTTTTGCTTCGAGTCTGTATCTGAGGGCTGACCTGCCTAATTGGCTGAGAGCAGGCAGCTGTTTCAGCTGGATTGCATGGTGCTCCAGATGTGCATGGTTTATGGGCTCTGTTAATGAGCATTTCACGCTGCCGATGAAGGTATGACCTGAACAAATGGCGGACGTGCTGAGATGCAAAAGCCAAAAGCGACTCATGTTTTTTAGTGTTTATGGCTTCCTTCTCTCATACCTGTAGTTACAAGGTATGCATGTTTCCGGTGTTGCTCATGAAAGATTCTCTTTCTCACCAACAGACTTTCTTTCTCACCACTGGCCAGAATGTTGTCATGATGGGTTTGAAGGAGCTGACTTGTGCTGGCGTTTTACTGAACAGACCTTTGTTAAATTTTAAGAACACTTTTGGATTTCTGCACCAGCATGGCCTGGAGTCAGAACAACTACTGGGGACAGCAAGACCACAACAGGTACAAAAGCACATTGCATCCTCACTGCTTATTTGGTTGTTCTTTTATCTTTGCTGTATAAAGAGAATATAAAATTAAATAAAAACTCAGAAGTTCATTCATAGGGCTGCTTTATCAATTGATCATTGACTAATCACTTACTAAATCAACAACTATTTAGTTAATTGACTTTGAGTGAGTTTCTTATCATTAAATCAAAACAAGTTCTCTTTCAACTTTCAGCTTCTTAAATGTTAAATGTTAAATCTTAAATTTTCAGGGTTCTTTGCTCCTATAAGATTAACTGATAAAATGATCATATTTAATTTGTGGACAAAACAAAATTTGAGACATTTTCCTTTTGAGGTTTGGGAAATACCTTTTTTTCCTGAAGTGACTGATGGTTAATTGAGGGAATAATAGTCAGAATATTTGATTTGAAAATAGTTGGTTGCAGCCTTACTTACAAGTGAAACAACAAATCATTGCAATGTTATAGAAAAAGAGCACCTGCTTTTATTTAAGGATATACTTTCACTTCCATTCACTTTAAATTAGTCCCAATTATCCCTCTTATTGTTTCCATCACATTTCATTGTATTCTTAGATCAAGTAATTTTTGTATAAATGGCCCACACACTGAATCTGTGCACTGTGCAACATTCTCTACCCACAGACCAGAGGAAGAAAAAGATGAACAGACGTGAAGCAAATGTTTTGTCAAAAAAAAATTATGAGAAATACAATGGAAAAAATAATATGAAACAAAATTGAAATATTAGGTAAATAATGAACAAACACAGAGGAAGACTATGTTTCAGAGAAGAAATTACTTGCAGCGGTGTTGTATAATGCAAACATGCAAAACAACAAGACAACATATGTTCTGTTAAAACATATGTCATGCCTGTTATTTCACATATAATGACTTACTCATGACAGGTTATGTGCAGGAATGATTTACATACATGGACACTTCTGTCCGGATTTCTCAACCTCTACTGCTTTACAGTGTGTGCTTTGGCCTGAGTGCTGACATGGAACACGACCTGCCAGAGCTTCAGCAACAGCAAGTAGTCAAGAAGTTTAATTGTGAGTTTTTTTTACAATATATATTATTTTTCCCTCAGATTTCAGATGTTTAATTCTAGCATTAACACATATGGCACTCACAACATTTGTGAATTTGACTTAAAGCTGTAGTGTACAACTTTTCAATACTAACGCATGTCTGTTACACTGTCAAATAAGTTCACACAGTGCAGATTACATCTATCAGCTCCACACGACTCTGTGTTAGTCAGTATAGCAGTGTCTTGTTTTGTTTGTGTGTGGACATGAAACTCCGATTCTTTAAAATGAATGAGGTAGTGAGTTACCAAAATGAATGTTCCTTTCAGGAAGCTCTGCAGGCTCTTCTGAAGTGTTGGGTAAGTCTGGGGCATAGCAACATTAGTAGTGTTTTGGAAGGAAGTTACAGATTTGAGCTTTAACATTTTATATTATTGATTTGAATGTGCAATAATTTATTTGATAAAAATAATTGCTGGTATGTTTTGCTTTTGATGAGCATGACTTAAAGCCGCATAGGCAATGTGTAACTTTTGTTGTTGTTGATGTCATTCTTCTGCCTCTGTTTGGTCTTCATGAACAGAAACAATGCAGCATCATTTACTGTATATGCTGCATCCTTGATCTGAAAACTGTCTGTGTCATACTATCAGAAGTGACCGATGGAGCATTTGTGTGCATACAGCAGCGGCACAGTGTACGAGTGGGCCAGAAGCATTTATCTCAACAAATTGCTGACATTTTGACACTAGTGCCATGTTGCTGTTGCCTCTGTCTTTCTCGACCTAAATCAAAAACTTCCTGTGTGCAGCACAGGAATGTCACCAGGCAACTCAAAATCTAAACAGCTGATAGGCTTAATCAGGATTGTGTGAACTCATTTGACAATGGTTTGAATCTCTTTTTAAAAGTTATGGACCACAGCTAATAAACATAATTAACTGTAAAACCGAAATAAAATATGCCAATAAATGAAATTAACAAGCATTTTTACATAATTCACAATTCACATAATTCACATAATTCACATTCCTTAATATTGGGATCATTTTAGGTTACTTTATATAGGACAGTAGAACTACACTCTAAAGTTGGTCTCTGCTTGTAAATGCTGTTTAACTAATAAAACAGCATGTAGGCAGGGGTTTAGGTGAGTTTGTCATCACTGAAATCAGACATGTAGCAGAGGAGAGCAGAGCACAGAAGGAAGTGAAACTATCACTCCCTGGTCACCAGCTGTTCCTGCAGTCTGGGGCACATCGGATGTTTCCACAGGGAAGGTTATGGGAAGTTTTGGTAAGATTACAGACTAGGCTGCTGATAATGACGATTCCCGAGTTAATCACGGTGTTGTGGCTGATGTTTGACGAAGAGGGTGATAGGTTAAGCAGTTGTTTTCGAAATATTTTTACTCTCGTTTCCTGTGAGATACCTTCAATAAAAAAACAAGTAGAGTGGGCAGCCCCATTCTCCCTGGTGTTTTTCCCTCCTACGCCATCACTACTCTCTAGTGGAGAGTTGTTTTCCATGTTTCTTCCCCTCTGAGTTACAGAAACAACAGTGATAGCAAAACCTTGTTTCATAAACTAGCAGTTTCCAGTTTCCAATTTCGGATGTCATGAAGAGATGGTTTTAATACATGATTGTTATTTCCTTTCCCAGCCAATATCTCCATCCCACAGCGGCCTTTCTACTCCGATACCTATCCCCTAATGTCTGAAAACACACTGCAGCCCCAAGAGGGAGACCAAGTGGTTCCTTCTTCCCAGAGACGGACAGTGTTGGGGAGTATCCAGAGGGAACCCAAACCCCTGCCACCTCTTCCTGACCATGAGGAGTTAATGTCAGATGAAGCAGCTGATCACGAGGTGGAGTTTTTTACTAGTGACCGACGGCGCCTTTTGCCTAAAAGCTGCCCCAAGGCTGTGTCCAGAAGCAGTAACAGAGACTGTGGTCAAGTCAATCATGCCTACCAGGAAAGATTAGTGGAGCCAATCCCAGCTATTGCCTTCTCCTGGCCAGGCAGAGAGGAAAGACCCACAGGTAGGGGAGAAGGGTTTGGAGCCAACAGCTGGGCACCAGCTCTCCACAGAGAAGGCCACCATCCTGTGGTGCCAACAGCTGCGAATCCTTTGTGTTGCAAACGACCAGACCAGCCCCAGCCAGCTAGGCTTCGCTTGTCTTTCTCAGGCCATGCTTTTCCACAACACAGCACCACCACCACCACCACAACCTGTCCCACTGAGAAGCCACAAATCCCTCCTCGTATCCCCATTCCACAAAAACCCTCTGCTCTCTTTCAGACTGTGAGTGGCAACGAGGAAGACAGGCCTCCCAAAATTCCTCCGAGGGTCCCTTTAGTCCCACCGTGTCCACCCCGTACCCCGAGCCCAAAAAGTCTTCCTATCTATATCAATGGTGTGATGCCTGCCACTCAGAGTTTTGCTGCTAACCCAAAATATGTGAGTAAGGCATTACAGAGACAGCACAGTGAGAGGTCACCACCTGCAGCTCAGTTTTCTCCCTGCATTGTCCCCATCCTGAAGGACGGCAGACAGGCCAGTGCCACTCACTACATCCTCCTGCCACCGGGAGGCCGACCAGTGCACGGGGAGCGACGAGAAAGACTCCTGAGTGAACCGACGAGGATGGGAAGCACTGGTGTTTGGCAGAACAGATAGAAATGCTCATACTGTGAGGTTTTTGTCAGAACATTTTACCAGTCAGTATTTCAGCAATGTGTCCTTTAGTTCAACCCAGGAAACATCCTAACATTCCAGTGTTGTCACTAACCCGGAAGAATATTCACCTTCGGTAACCATTTTACGTTTAGTTTGAAGTGATGTTGCACTGATGTCATAGGGAAAACATGTCATCAAAGATTATGTCCGACAGCCACGTGATTATCAAAATCACTACAAGAAACCGAGTTTATACATTTCTGTAATTACTATACATACAAGCAGGGCTTGTACTTGTATTTTTTATGACCATGCTGCTTTCAGTCTGAAGTATGACGTATTGATAGATGAACTGTTTCGCAGACTCACGTTCATATCACAACATTAATAGTAAATATGAGGGAACAGTGTGGCTAACATTGGAATGACACATTTTTATATTTCATCCGATGAAACTTTCTTTATGATGTTTCACTGGTATTTAGTTTTAGTTTGTATTCCTCTTCAAATTTGATCAAATGTTTACGCTCCAATGATAAAACATATGTTCTACTTAATATAATTACTTAATTATATTCTGTTATGTGATCCAAATGTAACCAAATTCAGAATACTGTATGTGACTGAAACCTGCTGCCACATGTAGAGAGAGAGGAAGGCAACCCTTAAGTCATCAGGACGTGTGTTAAAATAAGGGCCTTCATTTCCTCTGTCAACATGAATTTTTTTTCGAGTAACTCAAAATGTAAAGGACACATTTTGATTTTAATTTTGCTGGTTGTTGATTATGGCCCAAGGAAGAAATTAAAAGATTTTTGTGGTGATTCACAGATCACAACTCGAGTGAGAGATCTTAGCGGAGGTTTGTGCTCTTTATCAATGATTTAATTATGATTAGTTGACAAACACTAATGGATCATTAAGGCAAACCATTTATCAGTGTATACGACTTAAGCTCATGTACTGCATATATGGTCAAATAGGTAAAGTGAGTGATCCCTCCTGTCTGTGTGCAGGCATGGAAATCATGTTACATTGGTGAAGACCCACATTTATAGCCTTTGTTACACCAGCGGGTTGGAAGTTCTCATGAAGGCTTTGTGACAAAGTTGACCTGAGCAAAAGCTATTTGCAAGTTCATAATGCTGTTGTGACAGAAGTTAATCATTGTAAAATTGTTTTTTAATTTATTTATAGAAATTCAGTAACTTATTAATTCTATGACTTGTTCATTGTTCATTGCAATAAATTATTTTAACAAAATGGGTTCTACTGACAGTTTGAAGTCAAACATCTATATGTCACAGCTTTCCAGTGTTACTGTGCCAACTTAACATTTACTTGTATATTACATTTTCAATATAGATTCTGAAATTACATAACACTGTATGTGCAGATAAAATGAAATGTTTACCCTAGTAATCAGCAACTATGAAGTTCAGGTTTTCTGTCTGTGTGCTTTTGCTGATTTTTAACTGTTGAACCCATTTGACAAGCTACATCAGGTAGGTACAACCCATTACAAGTACTCGATCGGCACCTACTGAGTGGGATATCTCATGTTTGTCATTTCAAGGCTTTAGCAGTTTTTCCTTTACCAGCCTCTCAGAGAGCAGAAAACGATTCAACTGGATTTCCGAAATAAATTTTAATGGCTCAACAACAATGGACATTGGATCAAAAACTGCTCACAATCATGTGCTGCAGGATGATTGATGTACAAATTATAAAATAAAGGCTACTATTGATTATTTTCCTTAGTCAATGATGTGATGGTGTCGACGGTAACAGTGCCTTTGGTGGGAGAGTCTTCAGGAAAGTACAAAACCCTCTCTTTCGTCCATGCAACATTTCTCCTCACACTTTTTTAATAATGTTCATGGCCCATTAAACCAAATGGCATTTGGATACAGTATCTCAGCAGGTTTAAGGTACAAAACACACAGCTGTGGTATTGTTACAAACCATGCGGTATGTTGTCTCTCTTGTCTCGGTTTTATTATCACTCTTCACTGGAGCTGTCCAACAAAGCAACAACAAAACAAACAAGTACACTTCTCTTTAACTTACGTTCAACCATGTCTCTAAAAAGGAGGCACAAAACCAAGTCAGGACAAAAAACAGAAATCCATAGTAAAAATGTGTTTCTGCATCAGTTTCAGCTAAGGTCTTATGATGAAACAGGTCAGCAGATTTTCCATCCTGTTGATTGTAAAAAAAAAATAATAATAATAATCTAAGGGGCATTTTGTCCTGACTTGGTTTTGGAGAGCATAACATTCCAAAATCCACCATTTAATAAATCCAATTAATTTGTATTAATTTGTCATTAGTCACATGTTAAACGTTTATTCAAAATGCCAATGCACAAAAACAATTATTGTATTATGAAATAATTCCTCAGCTTCGCAAAATAAGTTAAAAATGAACACATAAAACTTACTAACCCCCTCTTGTCACCCCACCCCACAGTCCCCTCAGCCTTTACAACTGCCTGTGGGCATTGAACTGGCAATCTTTGCACTTCTACAGGCATGGGCCTCATCCATCTCATCTCCTCGGGCTCAGGTCCTCAAGTCGTGAAGACCCCAGGGCTGACAGAGATGAGATTTTGACTTTACCGCCAGGCCCGGTTGAGCAATTTGACCTCTGCCAGCCGTTTGCTGATCATGGTGGCAAAGAAAAGAGCAAAGAGCACACTGCTAATCAGCATGTAGTCGTAGTCATCTTTGAGGACGTCGAACTGTTTAGAAGGATAAACACGCGTCTGATAGATGTCAAGACCATATGCCACCACCTAAAAGGAAAAATAGTAGCCATCATATTTTGGTTCAATTTAAGCAGAGAGCACACAGTGTTTTGGACCCAAAACCTCTTTTCAAAGTACTGATTCCAACCTCAACCTCAGTACTGGGTCCAAATAACAAGGTAAATAACATTTATGTCCTTTAATAGCAAGTACACATTCTAAAACAACTGCAGTAGTGACCAGGATATGATAGTCATCACTGTAGAACAGTAATTCCCAGAGACTGGGTCAGGAGCCACAGATGGAGACTGGGAGATTTTTTTCCGGTCGCCAAAAAATTTTGCTTAATTTTTTCCAGCCTTGTCCAAGTATATGTTTTATATAACTTGCATAAATGAAGTACATTCATATAATAATCATATCCTTGGAAATGCCTCATTTACCTTTTCAAAATATTATTTGGTCTTACAGAAATGGCATTAAAAATTATTAAGTTGTAAGTTGTTTTGTGTGAATTGGATCACAATAGTTTGTCATTTTTTAAGCGGTGGGTTCCCAAAACATTGTTTTAGAACGTGTCATATGGCTGCTCCAGATAGCAGCCGCTCCAGAAAGTCCAGAAAGTGTTTAAGTATTTCCCAGAAAGTATTTCATTATCATTCTGGCCAACACAGAAATTTCTGAAAAATATTTTTTCAGCACTGTGACAGAAAACTCACCAGGCAGGTCGATTCAAGCCCAGAGGGAGCCGTGTAAATTCCCCGCACTCTTGATACAGTCTGATTGTAGTTGATGAACCACTCTGTGCGGACTGGTAACTCAGGCGCATATGGTATCAGGTTCTCTTCACTGGAGAGTAAGTGAGAAAGTTAGACTGATATAGATTTAAAATAAATAAATATCAGTGAAATGTGTGGAACTAAATCGGACTGAAGGGCTCACCGGGTTTGCTCAGACACTATTTCTGGCCTGCGAGGGTCAAGGAACATCTTGGGTAATGACAAAATCCCTCCTGAAGATAAGCCAACTGTGACAAAGCAAACCCGGAAGACATTAATCAAGGCAATGACTTATGATGATTAATTATGGTTATGAGAAGAGCTCAACTGTTCTCAAAAGTGTAACAAATAATATATATGGCAAATGACAATGCATGCAACTGAGACATACTGAGCAGATGACGGCTGGTGATGCCCTTCTCGGTCAGAGTGGCCTCCATGGTGGAAATGGAGGCCGGGAAAATATAGGACTGCTGCAGCACTTGAGGAGCATGTGGGCGATCCAGAGAGCTGAACACAGTGCTGTTGTACATCTCCATTCCTTCATACAGTTCAATCACAGAGAACTCGTTCCTGCGAGATTTCGTGCTCCAGTATTCGTACTGTGGCGTTAAAAAAAAAAACCTTCAGTGGTCTGATCATATAATCTCTTAGGTCTTTACATGTTTCATGTCAAAGCTTGCTAATGCGTGTCAGCAACAATGCAGATGCATATTCACATTTATGCAGCTGAAAACATTATATTTGTACCGTAACAAAGCAACTAAAAAAAAGACCTTCATTTTTATGCACTTTAGTCAGACTAAAGCCATCAGTAATACTTACCACCACCCAGTTTTCAGAGTGAACAACATGCACTGGTCCTCTGGCCTTTCTCTGAACGGCCTCGTGGAAAATGCGACCAGTCACACCATCAATCAAGAGGATCCCAATAAAGCTGCGCTCCTGATGCAAGTCTGTACTCTCAGTAACGACTGCCAGTAGATTTGGGTTCAAGTACTAAAATAGACAAATCTACATCTTAATCAAATTTTTAAAAGAAGTATTACATTAGTAATGCAGGACACAGTAGTCATACGCCCCAGCTGTTATCAACAGACAGCAAGTTGACTGCAACTGTAAGTTGACTGTCAGTCACACTCCAATCACAGCCACACACCAAGGTGGCCCAATAAAATAACACTCCTCCCCTCACTTACTACTTCCTGCACCAAAGTTGCATCACACAGCTGCCACTGGCAAAGCTTTGCTGCCCCCACCCAATCCTCCACCTTTCTAAATCAAAAAGCTAAAAGCTTAATCACCTTTCAAATCCAAGAAACACTCCATTAGTCAGACACCGAAGTGGAAAAGAGAAGTCCAGAAACATAACCAAATCCAAAACTCATTCCAAACCCCAATGTTAGTGAGGTTATAGAAGAATTCACTGTACCTTATAAAGGACACTACGGTCTCCCATTACTCTGCCCTGAGAATGCACATGCTCATTGGGCCTTTTCCCTTTAACAGTTACAATTGTCTGCACCTCAGTTGGGATGATGACTTCCCAGATCAGCTCAGTGGACAAGTCCTGAAAACAAAAAAATTAAATTAATTTTTTTTCCCCATTACTCAACTGGAATTGAAGAATGATTTGCAGTGAGAACAGATAGATATTTTATGCATAACTGTACATGCGTTAAGCTGCTATTAAGCATTTGTTATGATGGATATAGTTAATTGTGTGTAATCATTTTCCCCCCACTACACCTAAATATGAATATATGCACAGAACTTTAACATAACACAGGAGAAAATGGTTCAACTTGCCGTTTGTAGCCTGTAGCCAGAAAGTCGACCCTGGCTGGAGTCAACAAGATAAAAGAATATGGACGGGGCCATCTCCTGAAGCTGCTGCAGAACATTCTTTGAAGAAGGAAAAGCAGATACCTGGGGAAAAATCAATAGGAGGGACACAATTTGTGACAAGCAATTTCTACGCAGCCAATATTTTTCACCCAGAGCATATAATTTCCCTCTAGTGATATTCTATATAAATAATGTTTCTGAGGACAGACAGAACAGATCATAGAACAAAAAGCTCTAAGTTGTTAATAGTCAGCTGATGGCTGTGGACACAAACGGCTTTATCACACAATATAGCATATAGTATATTGTAGTTCACTATATTGATCTGGTTTCCTGTTGGGCACTGACCTTGTACTGATCATCAACAAGAAGTAAAACCTTTGCATAATCCTGGTCCATGAGTGGCAGGATGAGAGACTGAAGTATTGGCTGAGGCAGAGTTGGAGGTGTGATGTGACTCTTTCTTCCAAAGATGGGGTTAAATACATGGAGTGTGGCGAGGCCTGTGTTCTGATGGAAAAAAAAAACCCCAATTATTTCAAAGAAAAAAAAAGTTGCAGTATATGCAGGAAAAAAGAATTATTCCTCTTTTACTGTTGTTACTAAATACCTTGTCTTTGATGAGCAATGTGCACTGTGGGGGGTGAGGAAAGTGTGCAGTGGTCCGTTGCACCATTAATTTGAAGGCCGCATGAGTCGGAATGTTGTCCAGGTTGTGCCTCCATAAAATACTGCCGGTCTTGCTATCAATCCCAAAGAGCTTTACAGAGACAAAACGAAGGATAAAAAATGAGTTTGCGGGAGATCTGATTTTTTATTTTAAAACATATTCTAGTTATACCAAAACTGTACAGCTTGTCTCCCATTCAAACTACTTAGATATAACTAAATTAAAGGATAACTCTGTTTTCGTACTTTCCCAGATGCAGTAACCATGACCATCATCTTCTGCAAGTTGAACTCATCTCTGGAAAGGTTCTCAATGGTCACATCATTTTTAACCTGACTGCGAGGCTTCCGTGCATCATAGAAGAGTTTCCAGAGATGTGAGATCCAGGCCTGTAGCAAGATGAACTGAGAGGAGAGCCTCTTCAGCACCATAGACATCAGGCCATCTGAATAAATAACAGTAAGGGCACGTATTCAGCTTTTCTTGACTTCCAGTAGATTCAGTTCAAAAAGTGGATGTAATCTCAGAACCATGACTTATTAGATCTACGTATGTTGCAAGGGACATTGCAAGGACAATCACAGGTGTAACTCAAAAATCACTGATCGTGATATACAAACTAAAATACAGTAAATTGTTCCTGCCAAGCAGTAAATTATTGTTGTATCATTAATTAAACTGTGTTCAACACAAAGAAACTGCAGTAGTATCATGTAGCTAAACTAATAAAATCAAATCAGAGTGGAGGTTACACATGATTTTCAGTCAACAGTAGGACCCTAGATTTAAATCAGGTGATACTGAATAAGAGCATGTAAGTCTGTTACCTTGGATGGCTGAATCCAAATGCAGCAATAAATACAGGACAAAGAAGAAGAAAGTGAAGCTAATAGCAACTGTGATTGATTATATCATTACTAGCCATCTGCCTGTAGAAATTTTAAATTGAGTCATAAATGTTTAAATGATTACACATGAGGCTTGAAAATTAAACCATAAATCACTGAACACTAATGCACAGCAGACACTGATGCTTAAAGATCAACACTCTGGAATAAAAACAAGGAAGGAATTTTTGGTTTGACATTTACCAGCCTTTTTGCCAAACTCTCCCTCCAGCTCTGCTTGCGTTCCTGTGAGGGGCAGATCCACCATTTCCATTGTCACCACATCTGACAGGGCCTCCTCTCTTGTCCATATTACACGCCCTGGAAAACAAGAATCATTGTTGTTCTTTCCACACCCTGTGACACTATGTAGTTTATCCTGACGCTTACTCTGAATTATGAAATGACATGCCTTTTCCCTCTTAATGCCAGTGGAAAGGGTCAGGAGTATGTGTACAATATGTAACGAAAACTATGAGCCTGTTTGTGGTTATATTTTGACAGCATTTAAAGTGAATATGAAGTCGAAATGTCATCGTAAGGCAAAGAACAGCTTACATTTCTTTTTGCAAGTTAAAAAGATATAACTGATGTTAACAGCATGAGGGATAGACATTTCAAATAAATCAAAACTAATTTATGATTCTCCTTAACAAACCACATGCACACAACAATGATGTCCACATATTAGCATAAGTGGGAGATCTTACAAATTACATCCCTGCAATAATTAAATCTATTAATTATGTCTCTTATTTTCATTCTATGAGCAGGTAGTGCTTTTTTTTCTTTTTTTCTGTAACTTTGGTGCCACTCAGTGGTAGAATCAAAACTTGCCACACTTGTAGCCAGAACCACTTTAGATAAAATGAACATTAGCATTCTTATACTGCCTTGTTTTGCTATCCATACCTGGCTGTTGCATGAATGTGAGTGTGTGGTCCTCTGTCTGCACCATAACCCTGTAGCCAACAGAGTCGTCTTTCTTAAGAAATGCCTGTACATACAGCTGAAAGACAGAATAAACACATAGAAAATCATTGTTCACAACATAAACGTTGACAAGCCCAATTAAACGTAACAAATCTGCTCTGAAAGCCTTCATTTTCAGCTTTGGATAGAAGCCCTGGTTGCATGACTGACCACAGAATCAGCGAAGAAAAAATAGGCATACCTTCTCTGGTTTCCCACCATTAGGATCCATATTAAATATCAGAGTCGTGTCAAGAAGTCTGCGTCCAGATTCTGCACTAAAGAGATTAACACTGCAAGCCTATGGGAAGAAACATATAGTAGTAATTTTTGGAGTGGTTACAAAAGAAATTGATCATTTACAAAACAATTGACATTTAAAGATGCATTGAATTGAGATCAATGACAGACCGCAACACATAAAAAGACTATTTGGTGTAATGCAATTGTTTTCATTAGTACCAGTCATCCATCAAGGACAACAGATGACAAATAAGATCTAAATTTGATTTAATATACTATATACACATATAAAGCAAATCTGCCAAATCTAAATATGCTTTCTCCCCGACTCACAGTTTTATTCTTGGGTGACATAACAGCAGCAACAGTCTTCTCTCCAGTGGTAGCAAAGGAAACCAGCATTGCCTACAAAGCAAGACAAATACATCATTAGTTTTCACTAGCTAAAAGCTTAAACTCATAACTGCAATACCCATGTATTGCACATTGAAAATTACACTTTAAAAAAAGACAATTTGAAAAACTGAAAACGAGAACATACTGTATTTTTAAATTTGAGAACTTCACAAAACAGTTCATTTTAGTGATTTCCGAATTATTTTGGGAAAGATTTTACCAATCCAATTTCCTCTGACAAAAACTTGATCAAGAATTACCAAATTCTATGCAATAGTATTTGAAGCTTTTATGTAGAGTGACACACAATGCAGTGGTAGACTATGAAGCTAACGCAATGATAACTTTGACCTACAATTAATAACATTCAAAATAATTAAACAACTAATTAAAGTCAATCTGGATTTTAGTTGTCAGTATCTGTCTATGAAATAAAAGTGCACATTAAAAAACAAAAAACAAAAAAAGATACATACTGGCTTGAAATCCCTGAGTGTAACTATCAGACCATTGTTTAGCTGAAGAAGCAGGTAGTGTTCTGGCCCAAGATGAAGTAAGAACTCTGACAGTGGTGGACGAGCTGGATTGGGCTGAGTGGACACAAGTGTTGGATGGAAGCCGGCGGCAGCTTGAAGTCCCAGTGACTCCAAAAAGACAATTGAAGAGGAGCATTTACACAGAGTAATTAAGAAATGTGTAAAGGGATTTTTTTTGTTTTTGGCAGTTACCTGCAGAGGAATCTGGGTCATATGTGATTGTCCATGTAAGTCAAGCATGTACAGGGACACAGTTGCAGAGTCCACACATGTAAACATCCCCTGGCCCACTACTGCACAGCTGGCCTGTATGTTGGACAGCCATGAAGCTTCAACTGAGACCTGAAGACAAAAACAGGCAGCAATGTCAGAAACATGGAGATTTATTAATATATTAATACATCCGTTTGATTTGCTTGGTGTATTTGATCTAAGTACTATAACATATTACAATAAATAAGGATTACCTGTTTGATAATTTCACCATCCTCCACACTGTAAGCAACAATAGTAATGTGGGAATGAGGAACGACTCCCAGTACGTAAAGCTCACCATTTCCTCCAGAATACACAGCCTGGTAGTCCACTGTTTCACTGTAGAGATACAAAGATGATTTTTATTCTGTTAATGTACAGTTTTTGTTGTAAATAATATGTTAGTAGGCTGACAAAATGTGTAAAAATACTAAAAAGGGATTGTTGTTTTTGTCTAGAACATTTACAATAAGTATTGGCAGAGGAATTTTTTTGGAGCACTTTCTAGTTTCATTAAGATTCTACATGTTTCAAATACATTTGTCACTTAGTTTGTGTAGATGATTAAAAAAAAGTATAATCTAATATTGAAAGCCCACAGACAGAAATGTGACCTTAAATGTTGACAGACTCAAGGACAATTACCTATCTGGTAGATTCTCTATCCATTTTTGATGACCATTAGAAAGGTAATGGAGAGAAATGGCAATTTTCTTCAGGACAGCCACGTGTTTCACTGTGTCCTGCTGTCCAACCAAACATGCCGACTGGAAACTAAAATGTATGACAAAAACACTTTACACTTGATCAGTATAAATACTCTGTAATTCATTCATAGTCCATCAAAGAGGTAATCACCTGCCAGAGTCCAGTACAATCTCCCAGTTCAAACCACCAACATTTATTTCCCAGGAGCGCAGCAGCCGGCCATTGCCTACCACCAGCACCGCATCTAGGAGATAATGTCATGAGATATACTGTATGCTTTTGGAGAGGGCATTTAAAGGTCTTTAAGCTTAACATCAGTGGCACAATTTACCTTGTCCATGCTGCAGAAAAGCATCAATGTTTCCCTCTGGTCCTGTCTTATCCACATGTCGCCAAACTGAAGCAAAAAAATTAAGGTACAATTGTATTACTGTTATTACCATGTACTCAGTCACATGTGTGTTATAAATTACATAAATTACTCACATAGTTCTCCAGTTCTTATATTGAGTGCAGCAAATACATTCTTCTCTGTAGCCAGAAGCACTCTTTTGGATGACTGAACATTTGTGTCAAAATGTGAAAAACGAACCTTGCCTACATATTTTTGCCTCCTGTGAATCACAAGAAATATTGTCAGAGGGACAACAGACTTGTTTATTGCATCATCACATGGACATCATCTTGATCATCATGATAAAAGATTTTCAAATTATTCCATTTTGCAAACTATCATGATACAATTAAAGATGGATTTTAGAAAGTGACAAACACTTGTTAGACAGAGAGCCATGTAACACAACTGTGGTAACCCATTCACTGCATTTATATGTTGTGCCTCAAAGTGTTTTTGCACAAACCATCAATATTATCATATATATTAAACCTTTGTTTTACTGCTATTGAAGAAAATGTTGCTGCCATTTATAATTCACAACTACCCAACCCGAGTTCACATAAAAACAGAATAATGGTGGCTGATATCAGTTTGGACACAATCCTTATCTGTTTCATTTACATTTAAATAATCGCCTTCCTATAACAAAGTGAATAAGTATTTTAGAACATTTTTAAAAATTACAACAACTGGCCCGATCCCTCACTCAAAGTCTACCACTTACATACCGGGTTGCAGCTACAGGCTGTGACAGGTGTTAGCATTACCATCTTGGTTTTTCAAAATGTCTGTATTTAGCAGATATACGGGTTTGGCTCATCAGATCACTCTTACCAGTCAAATTTCCCAACTTGATCCTCAAACACAGCCTCGACGACGACGCTCAAAATAATACACTTCAGACACGACAGAATTAGCCTCTCCATTGCAGCAGTAGCATTGACTTGCTCTTCAGGAGAAGGAAGTCGGAAGTTGACTGCCTTTCTTTTTCTGTCTCGTAAATGAGAAGTGCTGCCCCCTATAGGCAAGAAGGAAATGTAACGCTGTACAAGGTATCATGAAAGCAGTCATTTTCTAGAAAAGGTAAGGAACCTGTAGTAAAGACCTATTGACTTAATTGTAGGCTGTGGTGCTGTTGCTGTATTTTAATTTTAAATCTGATAAACCTTCTTCACCTCACCTATGTATTTTTTCCTCCACTGAAGAAAGTTGTTGCAGAGACTTCTCCATAGACCACAATATAAACTGACATTTTTCAGACATTTTTTACTCTATCTTCACAAAACTTATATTAGGATCTACAGCCAAGCCTTGCGAAACTCATAGTGAAAAATTTCAGCTCTACAATTGTCTTTGCTTTGCAATGAGTAGTTTGGAAGGTGTACCATTGGTGCTTTTTATGAATTTTTAATGACCCTGAATAACAGGAGGTTACCACTATAGCAACCACTAAATGCAGGTGCCACAAACAGTTGACTCAAATCAGCAGATTAGACTGTAAATACGCTCACACTAACAATACATATTCAATAAATTTAGGATCTTATTTATTGCGTGTCACAAGTCCTTTATTTGCAGTTACCGCAACACCCCTTCGGATTTATGATATATTTACTACCTTCAGTCCCCCATTCTGCACTAATTTTAACTTCTGTCTAAACATTCAGACATTCAATTAGAAACTTGAACTCATCATTTCAACGTCTTACTCAAACCAGTTCAATGCAGAATGCCAGACTGGCGTCAGATCAGCAGAAGGTGACTATTCCACTGAAATTTGAATAGTCACCAAAAAACGTTTTCTTCTCTAATTATTATTAGATAGCACTACCTAAACTGAGAGGGTTCCAGATGGCACTACCTAACCTGAGAGGGTTGCACATCTTTGAGTCTTGTTCTGCCAGAGATTTTAGAGAGATTCTGCCTGTTATATTTTTTCTGTCCACTGATTCACTATAAATAATATTCATTTTGACTTATTTATGTCCTATATATTAACGAATATAATAAAATCATCAATATATGTAATAACAGTGGTAAAAAGATAAAAGGATGAAGAGATTTAAGGCAGAATCAATGTAGGGAAGTAATGGAGAAGAGGCAAAGGACCACTTCCTTTTACCCTAGCCTTCAAAATAAGAGTTCGCGTTGTCGGCTGTAACTACTTCCTGTAAGCCTTTTACTTAAACATTTGTCAATAAAAAAATAGCTTCCAGTAGGTTCAAAACGTGTTATCTGTATCTTGCTGCAAGAAACAAATTGGCAGTAGAGGAGGTAAAATTAAAGTAAAAGAGCAAGGGTAAGAGTAAGGCAACATTAAGGAAGCCAGTTCTCGTAAAACACCAAAAACTAACCAACACTGACAAAGGCTATTTCAACACTACAGCATAATAGCTGTAACATAACTGTAGGTCTTGACGACTTTTAAGCTGGTGATGACACAGTAATGGCACACAGTGGCAGCACCGCAGATTTCAGTGAAATATAGCAACTATTCATTTACAAAGATGTTTAAGTATATTTGTTTACGAATCAATAAAAGATACATATGTGATATCATCTTTCATCTCTTGGCTAAACTTGTGAGAATGTGAGATTTCGATCGCCCCCGTGTGATTAACTTTCAGTTTCCTCTTCCAGTTGCTTGTTTCTTTTTTTCAACCGGATTGCAAGATGGCGTCGAGTGGAGGAGAAGGGGAACAGGAATGGACAGCGGCGGTGCGGCCGCTTTTATCGGCTTCGTACACAGCGTTTGAAACAAAAGACCTACCTCAGCTTATTGGGTCTATAATCAACAGGTAAATCTGCTACATGTCAATATACTCCCGGTCACTGTTTGCTCAGATTTTGGCCGTGTTCACCCAGGTGTTAGCTGGCTGGCTAACCTGCTAACTTAGCTGCCAGTGAAGTTCGCTTGGATACGTTACCCACTGAGCTAACGATAGCAGCTGGGAAGCTACATGAGCTAAATAGCACTTGTACCGAGTCGGTTAAGGTTAGCTAACACGCTAACCTCAGCTAAATTAGTCGAATTGTTGTATTGCTTGGCCATGGTGGTAACTCACATGGTTTGAAACAAGGCATAGCCCATGACGAATGAAAGAGCATGAATAATACCACGCTATTGTCATGCAAACACAGACGACGTCGGTATTACGGGTAGGGAATGTGCTTCATCATTAGCTAGCTAACACAAACATTAGCCACCAAGCGAACTAATGGGCCTTATAAACGCACAAGTAGTGCTGAAGTGACAATTGAGTTATTGAACAACATAAAGTTCTGTTTATAAAGTTCTGTTTTCAGGCCCCATGTGTTTATTGGTTGTACACGAAAAATTCAAACCGCAAACACAAGGAATCATTGAATGCCACATTTTAATAAAATAAACCTAGTGTTTGATATTCAGTTGAACACTGGGCTTAGCGACATGTCAATGCATTGTTATAATTTGATAACTTAAATTAATAAGTATCAGAGTTTCGTGAAACATCTTGTAGCAAAGTTGATATCTGAAATAGTCTTTTTTCATATTTATGAGTATGTGTACTTAGTTGGGCGATGCCTAATAGAAATTCAAACTTATTCCCGTTTAACTAGAAAAGTTTACTCTAACCACGTTTGGTCAGGCAATAACTATTCTGGTGCTCACTTATCAGCTCTTCATCGATAAAGTCAGACAATTTTTAGAGTGGGCCACACATCCTGAGAAAAGAGTCGGACAACACTAACTGAGGCTGCAACAGAAAAAGTTTGTGTTGTGGTGACCCGTGGAAAAGGAGAAGCCAAAAGAAAAAAAATCTATTAAAACATAATTTTTTTTGCTCTTGCAATTGTGGCTTTATGAAATACACATGTATGAAATAAACATTATTTTTCAGTCATTATGGCACACAAGTAAAACAAAAGGTCTTAACTTCTAAATAAACTTCTGTACAGCAGGTGGAAAGAATGATCACTGCAAGATTTTGTTTGGTTCCTTGGGATTACAAGGAAGTGGTCATCTTGTGGCCCGACCTATCCAGTAGTTAACTTGAAGTTTATCAGGCTGAGCATTTAAAGTCTAGCAGGTCTTAGGTGTTTGTCATTTTATAATTTTGTTTCCTACTGGACAATGTATAATGCCTGGTGTAGTATAAGTGTCTTGAAGGAAGTTGGAGTTGATTGACACTACTCACAGTAAGTTAGGGATAGCCCCAAATAACAAAAATTGACAATGTCAGTAGCGGGTGTTTCCACCATTTGCTGCAATGACAGATTGACTTACTGACAATACCAGCTTTTTATACCCACAGAATGTTGAAATTGATGCCACTTTGTTTTATGAGTAATTATTTGGAGCTGTACATTTTATTTTCATATTGTATTATTGGATAAGACTCTATATTAAATTACTGTTGTGTACTGTTACACTGATAAATGTATGAGATGCTTCAGAAACAAATGTTGGATGATGATGAATAAGGAAAAAACACAGGGTTCATGGCTGTATGAATGACTTGTGTAAAGAAACTGTGTTGTCTCTGCTCGTTGGTTTCCAGCAAATCTGACAGCTTCTCTTTTGCTTGGACATACAGTATGTGATGAGATAAGTTTTGAAAAGGTGCTCTTGTCTCACAGAGTTTCAGTTGGTGTTGAAAAGGTGGTGGCATTTTTAAAATGAAAAAAGAAATGCTGTTGAGAGATTTGGAACACAATAAAATAGAGCATATGAAATAATAGGTGTTAATTTGTTATATAACATACTGTCATATTGTTTTTTTTTTTAATTCATTTGGTTGTTTGACTTGTTCATGACACTGATGCTTTATTGTGTTTCTTCAAGTCTTTTCTCTATAAATAACAATGCTCATGTTTCAATTGCAGTGAATCAGACATTCTTCATCATGACAAACAGTATGAGCCTTTCTACTCATCATTTGTGGCGCTTTCTGCACATTACATCACCACAGTATGTGGACAAAGTACGTACGTTTTCATTTTTAGTGCATCAGATAATGAATTGCTAATACCTTTAGGCTTGAGTACTTCATTAGCTTTGGTGAATTGTCTTCTAGCCAGTAAATTGTTTTTACTTTTTCTTTCTAGTACCGAGAAATCAGTTGCTGTCTGTTGCTGCAGCATGCAAAGTATTGATTGAGTTCTCATTGCTGCGTTTGGAGAACCCAGATGAGGCATGTGCTGTATCTCAGGTAATAATACTGCAGGATAATGGTAAAAAAATCCTCAAAGTTATCACTTGTATAGTATGTGATTTAATTCCACCATTTAAACTGAGGAAATTGTTCCTTTTTCTATAGAAACACCTGATTCTTCTAATAAAAGGACTTTGCACTGGCTGCAGCAGACTAGATCGCACAGAAATCATTACTTTCACTGCTATGATGAAGTCTGCCAAGTTGCCTCAAACCATCAAGACCCTTTCAGATGGTAAGTGTTCCATCTAAGATGACACTCCATTAGTTGTATTTTAATTGATCATCTACTTTATCATGTATCAAAAGCTGTAATATACATTTTTTCTTTTCTTCGACATTTACATTGGTATCAATTTTTGAGTTATCAATTTCTGAGGAAAATGTCTGGAATTAGACTGAGAAAACTGTCTTTTATTCATTCAACAGTGGAAGACCAGAAGGAGCTGCCCACTGCTGTGAATCCAGAGCTTCGACAAAAAGAAGTACAAATGAACTTCTTTAATCAGCTAACATCAGTTTTTAACCCTGACCTTACAACCATTTTGGCCTCACCATCAGCAGCACAAATGCAGGTGAGTGCTGTAGATCAGTCTTCTCTGTTACTACAGAGCATGCTATTACTGTCACTAGAAGCTGACAGCCTAATCACAATAGCTGTTTTTTTGTTTTCAACTGAAAATAAGCATACTTTGACTGCAATGGAAGTCATAAATTAAATCATCATAATTTTGTTTATTTATTTAATCACCCACCCTCTCCAATTATAGGCTGAGAGTGATTGTGATGACCAAACCACAGATCAGGCTCTTCAGGCCAAAATGAAAAATGCCTTTGTCTCTCAGAATGTGTCAAGCTTACAGGAACTAGGTGAGTAATAACTTATTGCTTTGCTGCAGGACAGTGTTGCTTTAGTAGTGCCACGTTTACAGTTATGTCACATACCGTATGTCCATTAATTAATATGCACAAATAATTGTCCAGGTGGGTCTGAGAAGTTGCTGCGAGTGTGCCTCAACCTACCCTACTTTCTACGCTACATCAACCGTTTTCAAGATGCTGTATCAGCCAACTCATTTTTCATCATGCCTGCCACAGTGGCGGATGCTACTGCTGTCCGCAATGGGTATTTAAAATCTAAATCAAATGTATATTAGTATATAATTTTTGTTTTAAAATTAATTTGTATTAAATAACTTGTTTTCCCTTAATTAACTTTAACTGCTTACAATTCTTGCCTAGATTTCATTCACTGGTGATTGATGTAACCATGGCTTTGGACACACTTTCCCTGCCAGTACTGGAGCCCTTGACACCATCGAGATTGGTGGATATGACTGTGCTTGCTTTGAGCTGTCTCTATGCTGGTAGGTGTTAGTAACATAAAATAACAAAAAATTGACTGTACTCTCACATAAATGCAATAGTTTCATGGACATTATTGGCATATGAAAACATTTTTTTTATTCATTTAGGTGTGAGTGTGGCTACTTGCATGGCCATTCTACAGGTAGGAAGTGGTTTGCAGCTCCGATCTGCCTCCACTGGGACTAAAGAGGAGGACTATGAAAATGATGCAGCAACAATTGTCCAGAAATGTGTGAGTATAATGTAGTACAACATTAACTCTATAGTTATATGCAAGTAATGTCATTAACAGTGTTTTATGGTAGCCCACTAGGGCTGCATGGGTTAATTGATTAATTAAAACTGAATAATATTGATTTGTGGATAAAACAAGACCTTTGAGATCATCATCATTTTGAGGCCCAGGAAACACCAATCAACATTTTTCAATGTTATAACATTTTATGGACTAAACAATTAATTAATCAATCCAAAAAATAATTGAAGAATTGATTTAAAAAAGAATTGTTTGTTGCAGCCCTACCGCCTACTATGTTGCATAAAAATATGTAATACATTTAAAAATGGTAACAAGTGCAAAATTTATATTTGCAACAGCTGGAAATTTATGAAATGATAGGACAAGCCATCAGCAACTCCCGCAGAGCTGGAGGAGAGGTAAGTACCTGTTTTAAGTACTGTACACGATTAGATTACTGTACTAAATTAGTTAAACCAATAGTGGCTCACTGCATTCTGATTCCCGAATGACTGTTGACTGTTGCACGTCAGATGTTAATCATTTCTAGAAGTCAAATTAACTCAAATTAATTCTTAACTCATTTGTGAATGCAGCATTATCAGAACTTTCAGCTGCTTGGAGCCTGGTGCCTTTTAAACAGCCTGTACTTGATTCTTAACCTGAGTCCAACTGCCCTGGCCGATAAAGGAAAAGAGAAGGATCCTCTAGCTGCCCTTCGTGTCCGGGATATTGCTGCTCGCACAAAGGATGGTGCAGGATCGCCTAAACTTGGACCTGGAAAAGGGTAATTTCCAACAAATATGAATTAAATGCAGATCTTTCTCTGTCAGTGTTACTCAATTTTTGTCTGCAAATCTTCATCAGTTATGGGTTTTACTATTGTATCTGTGTGAAGGAGTTTTTTTTTTTTTAAATACATTTTCTACATAAACAACTTTTGTATAGAATTTGAAAAGTATATACAAACTACCATCTTCTTATTTGTCATATTTATTTTCTTTTTTCCAGATTTTATTTGAGTTTTTACTTTACTTTTCAAATGTCTCCATTTTTTTAGTAGCTTGAGTTGCCAGCAACCTTATACAATTCCTTAAGGCACCATTGAGAGTGATTGAGATTCCACCACTTTAAAGGTCACGAGAAATTTGAGTGCATTAATTTGGTTTTAATTACTTGTTTTTGTCAAGGCACCAAGGATTCGGAGTTTTGTCTGTTATCCTGGCCAATCATGCCATCAAACTTTTGACCTCGCTTTTCCAGGATCTGCAAGTTGAAGCTCTCCACCTGGCAAGTGACACTCTTAACTGGAAACATGACACTGAATTACCAACTTGACTCATCAAATTGTTTTAAGAAGCAAAAGGCTTAATTTCTTCACTTAGGTTTGCTAACATGACTTGCAAAGGGACTTGCTATTTAGATGTAGCTTTATACAAAACAAGTTTACTAAACTGATTCAAGTGTTAAAAAGAAGACAGGGACAAAACTGTCCAAAAAATATTAGTACACTTACAAAATGAATCATGTTTTATTTTTAAACCTGTTTCCATAACTTTATTTCAAACCTTTTATCCCTCTACCTGCAGGGATTGGTGAGTGATGGTCCACCAGCTGAGCTCAACATCTTGGCACGGAATACTTCGATCCAGAGGGTCCAGAGACTGATTGACTCTGTGCCTCTAACCAATCTACTCTTCACTCTTCTCTCCACTTCCTACAAAAAGGTGCCATCATATACATATTCACATATCTTTATCCCTTTTGAATTATGTTTTAGTATTAATTTGACAAAAACAAATTTGAGTCGATTAAAAACATGAAAAGTTTGATAAGTTTATAATTATCCTTTTAAAGCTTCTATTTTTTGCTGTTGTCAGGCCTGTGTTCTCCAACGACAGAGGAAAGGCTCAGTCAGCAGTGATGCCAGTGCTTCTACAGATTCAAACACCTACTATGAGGATGATTTCAGCAGTACAGAGGAGGATAGCAGTCAAGGTACTTTCTCACTCTACATAAAAGTTTGGCTGTTGTGGTAACCAAAAAAACAAAAACCAAAGATCAGATCAAACAGAAACAATGACAACTGCACGTCACTGAGAGTGAGTGTCAGCATAGAGAAATTCATTCACGGCAACAGCTCTAGATTAAAGTAATTACGTCAGCACAGGAAAAAAGTCTTAAAATTGAAAGTATATGCTAGTAGAGCAGCTGTAGGTCCCTTTTAATCAAAGGGAAAGCAGTAGAGGGAGAAGGCTAGCCTTTGCACTACACAGAAGTATTTCCCCTACCATTATATGGGGGGGGGGGGCACACAGACACGTCCGCTCACACACAAGTAAACACACTCCCACCAGCGACAGAGTGTGCATCAGAAAATAAAAAAGATATAAACCTAGAGGAAACATTGGACAGTTGATTTTAAAGAGATAGGTGGCTATTTGTGGCTATTTTGTTTTAATGAAGTGTTAAATAATGTAATATTACTATGGTCCATTGATCCAAAGAAGTCTCATGATATTTGCTAAGTTAATGTTATATGTCACATTTGCTAAGTTAATGTTATATGTTAAAATGTTAATCCTGTGGACCTGTTAATACTGTGGAGAATAATTGCAACCACCAACTAAAGAAGTCCTGGAGACACTATTGTTCTTTTCAGTAAATTAGAAAATTGTCCAAGAAGTCTATATTCCAAAAACCTCCATCATTCCTCAGATTTCCTTCTGTCACAGTGTATATGAGACTAGTGTACAGTTAGTGGGTCACCAGTAAGCACAACTACATACAAAAAGATGTGCAAAACGGTTTCTTTTTTTCTTTTTTTTTTTTGTGTCCCTTGGTCACACAATGACAGTGTAGTTGACAGTGTCTACTATTTCAGCAGAGAGAAGACAGGAGAAGACAAGTGCAGCTTGTGTTTCAGGTCAGCAGTTTTCTGTCCTCAGGTCAAAGACTTGGTGTCCACTGTCCTAGATACATTTTGTTATTGTATGTCTCACAATTTATGATCTGAGCTGTGGTCCTAATAGCTTAGAAAATGACAGAGCCACAGGTGAAGAGGCTTTGGCAAAATAACTCCTTCTTTGAAACATGTTCTTTGTTTGAATTGACTTTGACTAAATTTTGATTTTTCTTTGTCAAAGAGGCTCATCTGTGGCTCAGTGTGATTCAAAGGATAATACCAGTGGTGTTGAAATGTGGGTGCACATCATTGTCTAGTATTAAAATCGACCAACACAGCTAGGTAATGAATAGAAAAGAAATTAATACAAGTATTTGCATAAGAAATAAAAATTTTTGCTTTGTGATGAAAAAAAATTTCTAGGTGCTTTTAAGAGCTGGCGCCATGTTTCCCTTTCACTCCTTTTTTTTGAGCTTATATCCTATAGTCAGTCTATACAGCCATTGCAAATCCATCTTTAGACAGAAATTTTAATTAGTCAACATGTCTGCAGCTATTGAGGTGCAGACTTAGATTATAGATATCTAACTTAAAAAATATGGCAGCACCCACATCAAAAGAGTGGTATTATTCTTAAATGCAACAAATTCAAGTTGTGCTTGTAAACTATGGGCTTAAAGACACTATGCTGCATCTTGCTGTCACCTGAATAGTTATAATTTTTGTATGTTGCATGCAAATGTTAAAATCAACATAGTGATATCCTTACCTTAAGTAAAAAGTTTTTTCTTGTTTTCATTTGGAGTAGGGCTGCAACCAACAATTATTTTCATAATCGATTAACCTGTTTATTGTTTTCTTAATTAATTGAGTAATTGCTTGGCCCATAATATATCAGAAAATGATGATCGTTGTTTTCCAAACATGTAAATGATGTTCTCAAATTTATTGTTTTGTCCTCAAACCAAAATTATTCAGTTTTAATATTTTTTTGTTATGTGGAGCAAATGAACCAGAAAATCAGAAAACTTGTTTTAATTCTTAAAAAAACACTCAAACTGATTAATCAGTTATCAAAATAGTAAATGATTAATAATCAATTAATCGAGTAATTATTTCAGCCCTAATTTGGAGTAATGTGTTCCTACATATACATACACTGGCCCTGCCTACATTCAAGGTTTTTAAAGATCTAATAATGTCACCAAAATGTATTTAATTCATGTCTGCTGAATGGTGTGGCTTTATGGGGGTACCACCTTCAAGAATATGCTTAGTGTGACAGATCTGGTCATATGAACTAGCTATTAGAAAGTAAGCTTAAAAATGGGGAAGCAGCCACAGATAGTAGGTCAGGTGATAAACTAGATTTAGCTGGATCCTACATGAACTAAAGAGAGAGAGTGGGTTGACAATTTAAGAGAGTTTCTAGCATCTTCAGCAGGCAGATGTAGTCAGAAGAATTTTAACTAGTGAAGAGGCTCTGTATGCATTCCAGCTGTAATAGGAATGTACTGTTAAACTGAGGAGCTCCAAGTTCTCGTTGGACACATCAAAGTTGCAGCCAAGAAAGCTGTTGATCTTAACAATGTTAGATAATTAACACAGTTAATGCAATACTGATGTGGTCTTTGATTTATGTTGTGATTATATTATATCGAATCATAGATAGTATGCTGTGCCCCCCCCATATTACCCAGCCCTAGTTCTTAGTTTGGTAGATATAGCTTTCATTTGATAGTACCAATACATTTATTTCTGTAAATTTTTTCAACTATTGTATGTATGACTATTGCCAGTAAAACAACAGCATGTGAATGGAAACAAACAAACACACTCATCTAGTTATGACTTTCATATTTCATTCTTCTGTGTAAATATATTTTATAAAGGATTCAACTTTAAACTCTTATCAATTTTAATTTTCCCCAAACCTTATAGTATTGGTAAATACCAAAAGCCTATAGCAAATCTGTATGTTTTCTGATTAGACCTATTCTATGGACTATTTCAATTTTATTATCAGCTCCACTCTCCTACAAATTGTGTAGGTCAGGTGACCGGGTGTTGATGGTGACACCCGGTCACCTGGTGGTTTGTAGAGGTCTGTGGTGTCATGAGTTCCCCTCATTACTTCACCTGTTGAAAACTTGTGCGAGTGAGTGGTGCCATACAACCTTGAGGCAGGATATTGGTTCTGATAATTCAAAATGTTGAGTTAACACTTAATTTTTCTTACATGTCTAGTGAGAGAGAGACACTAAAAAAAAGCTCTGTCAGTATAATTTCAGTACCTGTTACAGTCAGTGAGCCTTATCTCCTACTTGCTGACTACAATTCAGTTAGTGTTTTCTGTGAAATGTTATAAGTAGATAAACATCCATATATGTTCACCTTCTTACTGCAGTGTTTGCCTGTTGTCTGCACAGTGCTGTAGGTGTCATAAACTAGTTTTAAGCTTATTACATTTTGCCTTTTGATGAAACTGCAACTTCTTTACATTGTATTGTAAGCCTTGGAATGTTGAACTGTAAGAAATACATATAAATAACATTCTTTTTATAGATGATGACAGTGAACCCATCTTGGGGCTTTGGTTTGAAGAGACAATTTCACCCACTAAAGAAAAAGTAGCCCCACCACCACCACCACCACTCCCACCCTTGGAAACCTCTCCCAGACTGAAGAGCCCCAGCAAGCAGAATCCTAGTGAGAATGGCAATATTTTAGCTGGCCGTAAAGATCCAGAGCTGGTGAGGACTCCTTCATGTTTACCCAGCGATACACAGAATAACACCACTAAATTGAATACATTTTTTGTGTTTTGGCAGTGGGCTTTTCATTGGACTACTAAATCCAAAATAATTATCAAGACTGCTTTAACAGTTAAGCAGTCTTGACTGTTGATTGATTAGTTGTTGACTTATTTATTGAGTCCTAGCATAGACTTTTTCCACATAAATTCAACTTTATATTGAGTTAATTAATCACAGTCACTGATAGTATGTTGTCTAAAATATGGTTGTTGAAGCATATTAAAAAGTTCTGTAAACAAATATTTTATTACCAAAATAGAACTTTTTAGTTGTGTTAAGAATGACATTAAATAAAAATCATTCTTTAATTATTTTGTTTAAATTTTTTTTTTCCTAAAAAGAACCAATGAGACTACTGTTAAAGCACTGGATTAATAAGCACTAAAAAAGTGGTATTACCATTACACTCTCTATGACACTGTTTCTTGGCTGATTATTCATCTTTATAAATTTAATATGTGAGAGAACAATCACCTCATACTTGTTTGTTCCCATAGTTCCTCAGTTTAGCCTCCAGCATTTTAAACTTCATTACCACCTCAATGCTCAAGTCCAGGAACAACTTCATCCGCAATTACCTGAGTGTGTCGCTTACAGAGCAGCACATGGCTACACTAGCGAGTATCATCAAAGATGTGGACAAAGATGTAAAAGGTATAGGTAAAATTTGCTTATAACACAAATTATTTCAAATATTTACCTTAATTCGTTCTTTGCTCAGTTGCTAGCAGATGTTAATGAAATGAACCTTTTTTTAAAATTCAGGCTCCTCAGATGAAGTGTTTTCTTTAGCACTGTATCACTTTAATCACACTCTGGTTACGTCAGATCTTCCATCACCAGCCTTGCAGGTAAGAAGACTTTGGTTATTACAAACAAAAAATAAACCTTCTCAACAAATTTTGGCTGCTATTAACATGTAGTAATACATATATGTTATCCAATGTCAGTGTCTTATTATTTTACTTCTTGTCATTCCCAGAATACCCTTCTTCAGCAGTTAGGTGTTGCACCCTTTTCTGATGGTCCCTGGCCTCTGTACATTCATCCACAATCACTGTCAGTCCTCTGCAGACTTGTTCTTATATGGCAGCACAAAGCCAGTGTGCAAGGAGACCCAGATGTGCCCGAATGTATGAAAGTCTGGGAAAGGTATTGTATCTGCTTCCTATGTTCTTATTGCTATCACTGTTCTAGCTGTTACGCCTTTGACCAATAGTTAAAAAAAACAACAACCAATTGATAAAGTTTCACCTTATCATCCATAATTTGCAGGAGGGTAGAATAGTGCGAAATGGCATTTTGCAGCCAAATTCAAAATCACACCTGAATTCTGGGAATACATAAATTATGTATATTCTGGCTTAAACTTTTATATATTCTATTAATTATTCTCTCTTATCCCATTTCTTCTTTCTTGTACCTTTTACTTTTCTGTTGTCAGGTTTCTGGGAACATTGAAGCAGCACACCATCCAAGGTTCAATTCATGGAGAAGATGACCTAAACATAGAGCACCTCCAGCTCCTGCTGCTTCTATTCCACAATCTGTCAGAGCGCGGACGGCGGTCAGTCCTCACCCTGGTCACTCAGGCTATAACTGAAGTGGCACAGAGCAGAGAATCCCAGCTAAAGGCTGTACCCCTCAACTTGGCCCGTTTGTTGCTGGTTTTTGACTATCTGTTGCGCCACTACTCCAAGGCACCCTTGTACCTTTTCGAACAGGTTAATATTCATTTTCTGGTGGTCATTGTCCTTTCTTGGTGGTAAATTGTAAAATGCTTGGTATTATTTATTTGATACGAATATTGCTAGTTTTTTTTTTCCCGAAATAAGTAAAATAACATTCAGCAAATACATTAATAGGTTACAAATTCAAAGCAAACTGATGTCATCTTAATTTAATATGTCAGGCTCAAAATATCCACACACATTTCTCTTTGAAATAGTTTCCTGGTTTTACCAGTTGATAATATTGCACATTCAGAACTGCTTTTGTAGATTTGGTAATTATTGTTGCGTGTTAATTTAGATTTTACTGTTGAAACATAACCAAAGTATGTGGTATTCCAAATCCATATTTTTTTCTAAAGGTGATGATGAGAGATAAATGTATTACAGACAGTGGTCACAAGAAATTTAGTTGCTCTCCATTTAAAAATTGTAGGTGCAGTACAACCTCCTCACCCCACCATCAACTGGGCCAAGTTCTATTCAGGATGGCAGCAAACACAACAGTCTCCCACTTTACTATGGGTTCAAGGAGGTGGAGGAGAACTGGGCCAAACATAGTTCAGCAGGTAAGACCAATGAAAGAGGTTTTCTTTTTTAGCCACTGAGACGAGCATTGCCTCAGTAGCGATTTTATTATATCCGCCAACTGCAATAATGTGTTGATGACATCGTCTGGTGGCACTGGCAGACCTAACATTTACAGAGTTTCCCATACATTGATCAATGCATGACGACAGAATGAACACTGAAAATCACAAATTGATACTGTTTTTTTTCCAAGGCCATATAAAAACACTATTTATCGTTCCGTTTATTCTTCACCCTGCCCTGTAGCTCTCGCACACATAGAGACCAACAGCCGATTTGTCTGCCCCTTCTCTCCATACAGTGCGTACAGTCTGTATCAAATGATAATGCAAAGAAAGATGTTCATGATATTTTGTGCTATGTCAGCCTAACTTCCGGCTGACATAGGGCAAGAGATGGGGTACACCCTTTACAGATCGCCAGTCCATCACAGGGCCACATAGACAGACAACCATTCACTCTTTCGTTCACACCTACGGGCAATTAGAGTGTCCAATTTGCCTAATCCCCAAATCTGCATGGACTGCGGGAGGAAGCCGGAGAACCCGATAAACATGCAAACTCCATGCAGAAGGGCCCTTTTTTTCCCCGAGGAGGTTCCGGGACCTCTTGCTGCAAAGGCAAGAGTGCTAACCACTACACTAACTGTGTGGCCCCGTGGCAAATTTATTACATGAGCATATTTCATACTATCCATGTTTTTACAATTTCTCTTTGGAGAGGATGTTATTTATTGGTTGTAGATGAGAAAATAACTCTTTTTTTTTTCCTTTTTTTTCCCCTAGAATCAAGTCTTCAGCCCAAATTCTATTGTGTGCTGTCTCCTGAAGCATCTGAAGATGACATCAGCAGGCTAGACAGCAAGGTGAGTCTTTTTTAATGGTTTATTTAAAGCAACAATAATTTTATAGTTTAGATTAATTACTTAGGGAAAAATAATGCGGTATCTGCTTTTTTTAGTCAGGCACTACTCTTCCTCCAGATTTAACCAAATAAAAAAATTTCAGGAATTCAGTCCCGATAAAAAGTTATATACCGTATATCTAAATAGCTACTGTATCAACGATTCTCAGCCTTCTCACTCTTTGCAGCAGGAATGGCCAAAGCAGTTAAACTGAAGAATAATAAATATTTATTAAAAATGATCATAACCCTCTGTGTGTCACTGTGTCCAAACTATTCTCTCCAAAGGTCTTTCCAAAGTTGTTCAATGGAACAGTAAAGTATGATGAACTATATGCGTGGCTCATCTCACTCCTGACGGCAGGATCTCAGTTTGACACAGCAAGAAGAGAGGATAATAAACCCATTACTCCTATGGTGAGAACACCCACATGAACAAACTGTAAATTCTATCAACGGTATGAAAACCAATGGCATAAGTTTGCCCACACTGCAGTAAGCATGTGTTGACTGTTTTGCTTTTATGATAGTGCCTCTGTTTGCCTGAAACTTTATATTTATCATTTTTATTTATAATTTATTGTTTATCAGTTTAAGGAAACTTTATTGGGGAAATTTGTCCTCTCATTCTACCCATTGTTAAGTTGCAAACCACCAACTGTGTATGTTTAAAACCCCACATAGGAGGCCTGCTCCCTTCAGTACTGCTTCCTAGTACTGTGGAGGATCCTGGGAGTTTTACCCCCCTCAAAAGCTTACATGGAGCAACTAAAGACTGGCTGCTGTGATCCCACTGAGAGTGACATCCTGCACACATTGAGATGGTCTTCACGTCTCAGAATATCAACTTATGTGAATTGGATTAAGGTCAGCTGACAAGTGAAAGAACTACAGAATGGTTTATTAGCAAGATAGTTGACAATACAATAAATATTTCATGTAAGTTTGTTCCATAGCTACATTTAGTGATGTATAAAAACTGTTACATGTAGAGTTATTCAGTATAATCTGATGTTTCATCTGCATTTTGAAAATTTGGAACTCCTTGATCTCTCTCTGATTACAAATTTACTCTGTATTCTGTACCCCTTTTGATGTTATCACTGACAGGAACACTTGATGAAGCAGGGCATGAAAGCAGACCTAGCTGCTTCTCTAGTTGAGATGACCGCTGCTAAGTGCAGTACCGTTAAATACGACGTGGAGTTGGCAGAAGAGTACATTGCCACACAGGTTATGGTTTACAATGTAGTTACTGGTGATTATCTATTGATCATGGTTTTGTCAGTCTTTGACAATTTCATTTCTTTAACAGATTTCCACCTTCTCCAGAGTAGACCCAAGCACCATTCTTCCACTACATCAGTTACCCTCTCTACAAGCCATCTATACACTGGATGCAGTCATCTCTAAAGTGCAGGTTTCCTTAGATGAACATATGTCTAAAGTTGCCATTGAGGCAGATACCCCAAAGACTTCAGAGATCTCAAAGAACCTGCTGCCAGCCACACTACAGCTCACAGATGTTTATACAGCCTTTACAAGGTGAGAAAGGATTGTTTTAAGTTCTGTTGTTTGGTCACTGAATGTTC
The DNA here is from genome assembly GCA_016785285.1 of Brachirus orientalis. NCBI lineage: Eukaryota > Metazoa > Chordata > Actinopteri > Pleuronectiformes > Soleidae > Brachirus > Brachirus orientalis. The sequence continues at coordinate 9,330,212 of JAFBJR010000150.1, forward strand.
AAAATCAGTTTTAAGGATTATGATAGTGTTTAAATATACACATTAAAGTAAAAATCTCTGGCAAATCAAATATGCACCATATCAGCGTGGATGATTGAACGAATTAAAGAAATTGAATAATGAATTCATAAAAGCCACTAATATAACCTGGTTTTAATTACCCAACTATACCAACAGTTACCTGGGACACCAACTCAGATTGCTAACAACACTAAATTGTTTGAACCTGCTGCTGCTGACGTTGCCTTTCACGTTTTACTGGCGTTGCACAGTGTAGGTGCTGCACTGTTATTGGATGTAGAGGTCCAGACAGAATTTTCTGTCCCGCGCCCGCCTGCACCTGCATTGTTCAGTCCTGCTCCCACCCACACCTGCAAAGAATTGTAGGTGTGCATGGGGGCGTGCAAAAGGCGTGCACATATTCCTGTTCCATTAAAGCCTTACGCTTAAAACAACTGCTTTTATAGCAACCCCTGACTGTACACAATACCTGTTTTCTAGAGACAATACAATTGTTGTCCTGCCTGCCACGTAAAGGTACAACACTACTGACCAGAAACACAAAATAGGAAGTCCCTTACACAAATAATTGTCGTCTACTTATGTTTGTCATTTTTTTGTCATGTTTGTCATGTTTGTCTCTATCAACTTTCAGTTCAATTTAATGCTAAATAGAACAACTTCAGTCTTTCCAAAATGGAGGACACTATTGAGCAGTTCTTAGGATATATATGAATTAGAACTGTCAAATTCAAAATCATTGCTTGACAATAAGAAGAAAGGTCAACCTAAAAAATAAAAAACTGCCTTCTGGACTTCTGCATTGAACGTCTCAATCAATTATGTCCAACTACCTTGTGTTTTATGTAAGAAAAACCACACACTGACATACTTGGTATGAATGAAAATGTATGGTAGTAGTTATATTGTTTCTTTAGTCTTCAGTCATCCCTGACAAAAACAAGTATATTGTCTTCTAAACTTTTATCCTAATTGAATCTTTGAACCAAATGTGCTTGACCCAGGTCTTACCTACTAATGAACATCCCAGAGGAAGGAGAGAACAAGCTGACAGATGCTAAGCTCCAGGGTTATGCTGCAGTTTTAGCTATTGGCTCCACTCGCTGCAAAGCTAACATGCTGGGTATGTAGAAGAATTACTCATGGATAAAATTGTTAAGAAAGAGCTTTAACAACTTTATACATCCATTGTTTTAAACTTACCGTTTCAACAGGTCACAACATTATGCAGAACTTACCATCGGCTGTACAGGCAATATGTGAGACTTGGAACAGCGTCAACACCAACGAATTCCCCAACATTGGCTCATGGGTACGTGAGTGACCAGGTCACTTACAGCGCAGTTAAACTGAATTTAATAATTTAGAGTTAAATCTTTATTTTAACAAAAAGCTGGTCCTAACCCCCTTCTCTATTGGTCTGTCATAATGAATGATGAATTCAATATTTCTTTACAACCCAATCCTCTTTTAATTCACTGACTTAAGATTTCTTTGTATTTTCAGTATTGTTTATTATTGGGTTTCCTTTTTTGTCTATTTCTTTAATTTTAGTGGCTACTAACTTTTTAAAACATTTGATCAGATGTGTTTTCCAGCCATTCCCAATACTTAAAGTCTGAAAATCCTCCAAAGCCCACCCAAACCTTAAATCACGACAAGACTAGAGTCAAAACTCAGTGCAGATTAATCAATCAGTCCACTTCATTTTATTTCTGAACTTCTTTCAACACATGGATGTGGTTATTACAGCTGGGCTCCATGAAATATTTGAAAGGTTTAGCTTTAAAACAAAGAACTCACTCTCAAAGTCGGTAATTATCCTTCAAAACAAATAACAACTTACAAATTAAAATTAACAAATTAACACTGAGTGGAAATACTGAAATGTTAGGCTTGTGTGCTGACTGATTAACACGATACATAGACATAAAACGTCACAATATTAAACCGAACATCAACATGGAGAGGCAGAAGATATCACTTGAAAATAATGAAGAATTTAAATGCCATGACTTTTATTCCTTATAAATTTTTATTAAAATTTCACAGCAATTTGAAACTTAATCAAATGATTACAAAACTCAAACTTTCATGACCCACCTGCAATACAGTCAGTACTTAGTGAAAGGTGATTAAAATTATTCTTGTCTGCTCATTTAAAATGTTTAGATGTAACTGATACCACTTGAGTTAGTTTATGAATTGTTAACTATTCCATATGAGTTAATAGTTTTCACATTTCTGAGACTAATTTGGTTTTGTTGTTTGTTTTTTTTCCCAGCGAAATGCATTTGCCAATGATACCATTCCTTCAGAGAGTTACATCAGTGCCATCCAAGCAGCTCATCTCGGCACACTGAGTTGTCAGTCTTTGCCTCTGGCCTCTTCTCTTAAACACATTTTACTTTCGCTGGTTCGCCTCACTGGTGACCTCATTGTGTAAGTGCCTGTCTCTTTTAAAACCTGAATTCTCTAATATTTAATTAATACTGTAGTATACGATGCATATAATTCCTTCATGAAAAACGGTAATCATCAGTCAGTATTGTGTACATTTGTCTCCTCAGCACAGAGGAGCAGAATTCATCACAGGTTGTGCGCACCCTGCTGCCTCTTCTCCTGGAGAGCAGCACTGAGAGTGTGGCTGAGATCAGCAGCACCTCACTGGAGCGTATCCTCGGTCCGTCAGAGTCGGACGCATTTCTAGCCCGCATTTATGAACGCTTGGTGACGGCATGTTACAACATCATTGCCAATCACTCAGACCCAAACAGGTATGCCTTGTTATACAGCTATATATAGAACCAGTTGTTTAATATTTAATAATTGTATAATCAGGATTTTTTGTGTACTCTACTCTACTTTTATTATTAATGTTTTTTAAAACAATCCTTACTGTATAATTTCTCTAGTGGTTTGGATGAGTCTGTTCTTGAGGAATGCCTCCAGTACCTTGAGAAACAGCTTGAAAGCAGTCAAGTCCGCAAGGCAATGGAAGAGTTCTTTTCATTCAGGTATCATCTTGTTGTAATCCAGGCAGCATTATTAGACATTTAGTCATGTATATGACGTATCTTTTGCTCTTATTTTTTCAGTGGAGATCTTGTCCAGATCATGATGGCAACAGCCAATGAAAACCTGTCTGCAAAGTTCTGTAACAGAGTACTGAAGTTCTTTACAAAGCTTTTCCAGCTCAGTAAGTGTAGTGTTGTCAATTAATTTTACTCCTTTTTTACTAAGGCTTTGTTATACATGAAATACATACTATGTCACCAGATTGTGTTAAGAGCTTTATTTAGTACTTGTCTGATGCTTCACTTGCTTCAAAAAAGCCCTTGTTTTAGATAAATTAAAAAGTCGGTTGTGGTTCCAACAAACATGTATCTGAAGGTATTAAGTAACCTTAAAACTTTCAGATAAATCTGCTGCTTCACTTTCTCTGTCATGCTGTCATTTTTAGCGGAGAAGAGCCCAAACCCCAGCCTGTTGTGTCTGTGTGGCTCTCTGGCCCAGCTAGCCTGCGTGGAACCTTCTCGTCTGCAGTCCTGGCTGATGCGCATGACAGCCTCCCCACCAAAAGACTCAGAACAGCTTGAAATAGTGCAGGAAAACCGACGGCTTCTTCAGCTGCTCACCACTCATATTGTGCGCGACAACAGCCAGGTGGGCGAAGGAGTGTGCACCGTCCTCCTCAGCACTCTCATTCCAATGGCAACAGACATGTTGGCCCATGGTGATGGTACAGGCTTTCCTGAACTCATGGTCATCATTGCCACTCTTGCTAGTGCTGGACAGGGGGCTGGTCATCTCCAACTCCATAGAGCAGCTATTGACTGGCTGACCAGATGGTAAGAGATCACTTTCACAAACATGGTTTAATTTACACCAGGGAACTGCTTATGTTTATGGCATCAGTGCATATTTACAATGGCTTTAATTTTTACCCGCAGCAAAAAGTATTTAACACAGAAGAACGTAGTGGAAAAAGTGAGCACCAATGTATCCCAAGGAAAGGTATGTTTAGGTTGTCATTATATAACACCAATTTGTTGACGTGTCTAAATACCTCTTATGTTGTAAATTAATTTTATACGCAGGTCTTATGCATTTTTCATTTAACTGTGCTAAAGGAAGACTTAAGCTTTTTTACCAATAATTGTCAAGTAATTATGTACACCTATTTCTTTGTTTCAGCACGCAAGCATGCTGGAATGTTCATGCCACATCATCTCTTATCTAGCTGATGTAATGAATGCTTTGCGGCAAAGCAGTGGACAGGGTACCACAGCACTGGTAATGGAGGGAGAAGAGAAGGCAATGGAAGTGGACTCAGACTGGGTGGAGGAACTTGCAGTTGAAGAGGATGATTCCCAGGCAGAGGACTCAGTGAGATCTCACTCCTTAAGATATTTTTCTCTTAAAACTCGGCCATGTAAATCTGCAGGATATACACCTGAAAATAAAAAGCTGTAAAAAAAACATTCCAGAAAAATATATCCTGATTTTAGAATCACCCTGTGCATAAATTGCAGATCGAACAAGAACTTTTTTATCGCACAATATATGGAAAAACATAGCTGGCCCTACTGCCACAGTTGTGCTTGTATTAATGTGTCTAAGTGCGTGCATGATGCAGTGCCCCCGTTACCCAATTTATAATAAACCCTGGCTAAATCTTGATAGCCAGTTTGACAAATTAGTGCTCCCTTTTTTAATTCTTAAGTCTTAGAGGACACCTTTTTGGCCGAGAAATTGAAGTGCATTATACACATGAAACTGACATGGAACTGTTTTTACTCTATTAGTTGCAATCTTTTTCACATGTTGGTAACCATTTTGCAGGATGAAGACTCCCTTTGCAACAAACTCTGTACTTTCACCATCACTCAGAAGGAGTTCATGAACCAGCACTGGTAAAGAAAATCTGTTCCCTGAGATTTTAGTTGAAATCTTGAATGAGATCAAGGGTTGTTTCTGCGTTTTAATTATGATCAAGTTCTGGACGTTTTCATGGGCCATTGTTCTTGTGGTTAAAAACTAGGAGTGTAACACCTGGAAATAGAATTGCCACAAAGACACTTTTAGTACCTCTTTAACAACTCTTATTTTGGGGAAAAAACAAAATAAGGTTGCATGAATCAATAAAGTTGTTTTCATTTGTTAAAATCATTGGAAATAACAAGTCCAAATTATTAACACAGTGAAGAAACTATAAACAAACTAGAACTAATGTTCTATTGTTGAGCAAATGTGTAGGTGAGTTTATGTGCTAGAAGATTTATTACAGTAGAATATACTACAAGTGACATTCCTTACTAAACCCATATACTATACACAGCCTTGCCCTGTTCCTTTTCATTCTGCAGGTACCACTGTCACACCTGCAAAATGGTGGATGGGGTAGGTGTGTGCACAGTGTGCGCCAAGGTCTGTCACAAAGACCATGAGATCTCCTATGCCAAATATGGCTCTTTCTTCTGTGACTGCGGTGCCAAAGAGGATGGCAGCTGCCAGGTGAGACCGAATACCTCAGGTCATCATGGGAAGAGAACAACAGCGGTAACTTTGGTTTGCAAGTCATTCCCCCATTGACTTCCATCCAGTCATTTCATTTGGTCATAATTATAGCTAGCTCCCACACATGTGGCCTGAGATCATGTTACAAATGTCTGTTGTCAACATTTTGTGGACTTAAAGACCAGCTTTCCTAGTTAATCGTAAATTATGCATTTCTAAATGTGCATGTCATAATGAACAATCCATCAATTGCATTTCCCTTCAATTGTTCATAAGTCTGATAATTTGTGATAGACTTTATCTGCATTCTTTCCTTTTGTCTTAGCAATTTTTTCATTTGTCTCAGTCTTATGATTTTTTATTGCCTCATAATAGTTAATTTTGTAATTACATTGCAAGTAAAAGTATATGCTTTTGTTATTATATTCTCATTCTAGTTGATAATTGTTTAAAATTTTATCAAATCCTTTTTTTCCACTCTGTGGTTTTGACTTTCCTGTGGTAGTTTAGACAAAGTGCTCCTCCATCCAACACAATTTTTCAGAGCAAAATGAGTTAGCAGAGTTAGAATGAGTAATTTTAATTTTAAAGACATTAAGCAAAGATAATGCTCTAGTATGAAAGGCTTAAATATTATGTCATATTTACTGATGTGTGTACTAACACTATTAGTTTTCTCAATACTCTCTCTCTCTCATGTTCTTTCTTTTACAGGCCTTGGTCAAACGCAGTCCCAGCAGTGGCATAGGATCTACTCTCAAAGAGAGTTCTGCATTCCAGAGTGAACTGCGTATGCCCGAGAGTGCTATCCGCCACCAAAACGCTTCACCCTCTGACAAGGGTAAGGTCACAATCTGTGATGGCAAACCTGGTGATGAAGACAGACCCAAGAAGAGCAGTGTATGCAAGAGCATTGAGGGTTGTCAGGAGGAATTGTTAGCACAAGTGGTAAGAGAAACTTTGTTTATATTTTTTGGGTTTGCTTACTGTCCCTGTCTCTCTCGTGTTTCTTCAAGACATGGCCTTTCAGATTTTTACACAGGACACAATAGAGGGTCTGTCTCACAGCGTTCTTTTTTCATGGCAGATTGGCTCATCTACCGCAGCAGCCATTCTGGAAATGCTCATGTTTCTCATGGAAGCGATCCAGACCAACTTCCAGCAGGCATCAGCAGTGGGAAGCAGCAGCCGGGCTCAGCAAGCCCTCAATGAATTGCATACTCAGGACAAAAATGTGGAAATGACAGACCAGTTAATGGTATGATGACCTTAAGGATTGGTAGAGTTTTGAAAATCCTTTAAATTATTAATTAGTTTAAATTTTATCACAAATAGGAAATTATTGACCCCCTTTTATTCAGTGGTAATAGTAATTTTTTTTTCAGGTGCCCACACTTGGCTCTCAAGAAGGGGCTTTTGAGAATGTGAGAATGAACTACAGTGGCGACCAGGGACAAACTATACGCCAGCTCATCAGTGCACATGTCCTGAGACGTGTTGCAATGTGTGTCTTGTCCTCACCCCATGGCCGTCGCCAGCATCTTGCAGTGAGCCATGAAAAAGGAAAGGTAAGTTATACACAGTAGTTAGATTAATTCCATAAATATTTTTGGTTTTCTTGAAATGAGCACTGCTCTACTTAAAAATGTTACATAGTTTGTGATGCATTATTAATTGTTTTTTGTTTGTTTTTTTTCCATTTGGCAGATAACAGTTCTGCAGCTGTCCACTCTCTTGAAGCAAGCTGACTCAAGCAAGAGGAAGCTAACACTGACCCGTCTGGCCTCTGCCCCTGTCCCTTTCACTGTCCTCAGTCTGACAGGCAACCCTTGTAATGAAGACTATCTGGCTGTTTGTGGCCTTAAGGTCAGAAAATAAATTTTTCCCACCATTTTTTTATTTTTTTTGTGTGGCTTGTTTGTTTTTAACTCAAAAATACATTAAATATTGAACAGGATCATTTTGTGTATGAAAGACAACTATAGAGGTTCAGTGCTTGACTGTTTTCTCTTTGTTGTCCTGTATTGTTTTTCCCAGGACTGTCATGTACTAACATTCAGCAGTACAGGATCTGTGTCAGACCATCTGGTCTTACACCCACAACTGGCTACAGGAAACTTTATCATCAAAGCTGTTTGGTTACCAGGCTCGCAGACTGAGCTCGCCATCATCACCGCTGACTTTGTAAAGGTATGTATTCAATAGTCTTCTAAGTTAGAATGTTGACCTGTTATTTATGATTTTTGTTGATAAAGCAACTAGTCTCTCACAGTTGATTGGTCTTGATGCTCTTTGTGTGATTAAAAAAAAGCTTCATATTTATTTCTTTTTGTCTCTGTTTTGTAACAGATATATGACTTATCAGTAGATGCCCTGAGTCCCATGTACTACTTCCTGCTTCCAAGTTCAAAGATTCGCGATGCTACATTCCTTTTCAATGAAGAGGGGAAGAACATTATCGTCATAATGTCTTCAGCAGGTTACATGTACACACAGGTTATGGATGAATCCAGCAGTGCCCAACATGGCCCTTTCTATGTCACAAATGTTTTGGAGATAAACCATGAAGACTTGAAGGTTAGTGGGCTTTATAAATTAAGCCATCAAAATATGTATAATTTTATTGCAGTTAAAACTTCACTTTTTTTATAAAATGATGTACAGCAGCACTGAGATAACTTCTGCCTGTGTGATTGCAGGATAGCAATGGGCAGGTAGCCGGGGGCGGTGTGTCCGTGTATTACTCTCATGTGCTGCAGATGCTTTTCTTCAGCTACAGCCAAGGAAAGTCCTTTGCTGCTACTGTGAGCCGCAGCACAACTGATGTGCAGAGACTCTTCCCCATCAATGTGAAAGGGTAACTCTACCTCTCTTCACTTCAGGGCTGCTGTTGTAGAACAGGGTATTTCATCTGGCAACTGGACAAATTAACTGTTTCTGTGTCTTTCTTGTCTTTCTTCCCTCTTTAGCTCCAATGGTGGTAGCAGTAAGATGTCGCCCGCTCTGTGCCAGTGGTCTGAGGTCATGAACCACCCAGGCCTGGTTTGCTGTGTGCAGCAGACGACAGGCATTCCACTGGTTATCATGGTCAAACCTGACACCTTCCTCATCCAAGAAATTAAAACTCTGCCAGCCAAAGCTAAGGTAAACGGAAATCACGCCAATGGACAGTAACTAGCAGGTTAAAACTTCAGTGTATACATTTTTAATTATATCACAAAATAATTGTTAAAATACAGTATATCTTTGTTTTCTTAACAAATGTGTCACTCATTAGTTTAATTTTATGGTTCCTAATTGTCTCTCTTCACCAGATTCAAGATATGGTAGCAATTCGACACACAGCCAGTAATGAGCAACAACGCACTACCATGATTCTGCTCTGTGAAGACGGAAGCCTGCGAATCTACATGGCTAATGTTGACAACACCTCTTACTGGCTGCAGCCATCACTGCAGCCCAGCTGTGGTGCCAGCATCATGAAGCCAGTCCGTAAACGCAAAACAGCTGCTACCAGTGAGTATAAGTATGATAAACTACAACTATTATTAATCACCAGCACCATAAGTCAGTGGATCCAACATAAAAAATATATACATAATGTTTAGCAGAGAAATGTGATTAACCGGTACTGACTAACATTTAAACAGTAACCTTATTTCTAACTTAGTTTAACAATATTTCAATCTTTAGTTCTTCGAACTTTCTTTATTCACATAAATAAAAGGAGTAATCTACTTTCAATAAGAAAAACTTCTTAGGATCATTTGTTGTGTTTTGCTTAAAAAAAGCAATCATTACAAAAGTGAGGGCTTGAGGGTGAAAGAACTGAGCTGTGTCCTTGCAAAATGTTAAACTCTTAATTTGATGATTTTACTCTTAGCCGCCCGGACTTCTAGTCAGGTGACATTTCCAGTGGACTTCTTTGAACACAACCAGCAGCTGACAGAGGTGGAGTTTGGTGGCAATGATTTGCTACAGGTATATAATGGACAGCAGATCAAACACAGACTCAACTCAACTGGAATGTATGTGGCCAACACAAAGGTAAGGACTTTTTAACATTTCATAGTGCCTACATCAGAAAATGTGGAAAAACTGCTCTGCTTTTTTCTCATTTAGGGAATTATAAGGACAGTCTTTATGTTGTTATTATGTGCAGCTTTTAAAAAGCACAAAGTTACATCAATAGCTAGGACTAATGCCTGATTAACATCATGTTTATATACCGTATTCTGTTGTTGTATCAATTTGCAATAAAATAAATACAAAATTTACAGAGGTTGTTCTTATACTATTTTTGTCCTAGCCTGGTGGATTCACAGTAGAAGCTGTCAACAACAACAGTTCAATGGTGATGACGGGCATGCGGGTGCAGGTGGGCACACAGGCCATTGAGAGGGCTCCTTCCTATGTCGAAGTCTTTGGTCGTACCATGCAAATAAACCTGACAAGAGCCCGGTGGTTTGACTTTCCCTTCACCAGGGAGGAGGCCCTGCAAGCTGACAAGAAGCTGTCCATCTTCAGTAAGAGCAACCATGATAATGATACCTGGTTACTTGTTATTAATTGAATTTCATGCACCTCTATACATGCATTTTTGAAAATGGTAAAACTGTACTGAGTATTATACTTGTGTTTCAAATATTTTGCATTGAGCTGTTCTCTTGAACTTGGTCATGTTGAATTTGCTACAGATAATTTTAAAACCATCTATTAATGCTGATTCATCTTCCCTCATTCTTTTTAAGTTGGAGCATCTGTTGACCCAGCTGGCGTCACCATGCTTGATTCAATTAAGATCTATGGTAAAACCAAGGAACAGTTTGGCTGGCCCGAGGATCCACCTGAAGACTTCTCCTCTGCTTCAGTTAACAATGTCTGTAGTCCCAACCTCAACCAGGGCAATGGTGCCTCTGATGGAGACATAGCCACCCCCACTGCCAGTAGTGGCAGTGTGCTCGAGAGGTATGTGCTTTGGTTTTTTTTTTTTCTTAGGTATTTTAGAATTCTTAAGGTCAGCCCACACTGTTAAAATTTACAGATCACAGTCCCCTGCTGTTCATTTATCCATTTATATTATTTTCTTGACTTTTAATTTACCCAGTTGGTCACTTTTCAACTATAATCAGACTTACCAGTGGGTGTCTAAGATCTATCTGGGTTACTCAGTTATATGTACTTTTTGATGATAAAGTGGAACTTTGTATGATTAGCAGTTTTTGGTTGGTTTTCTATTAAGATTTACTGTATGCATGGATGTTGAAATACCACCCACTCTTCATGAATCTTAGCCCTTCATGGGTTCAGCTATGCAGCAGAAATTGTTGTGGTCAGGTCTGAAGTTAACAACAGATGTCAGGTTCTCTATTTATTGCATGGCTATTGTGAAGTCATCTTTTCTTGCATGCTTCTCTTTCGTTCAACTGAATCATTTAATTTCACTTGTTTCTTTCTGTGATCCTCACACTTTTTGTCCTTTTTCTTTTGCTTCCAAAAATACAATAAAAAGTTGTGAAACTGAGTCCTTATCAACCTTGGACCGGTTAGTAATTGCCCTTTCTCTGCTTGTTTGTATGGTTTTGTGCATGTGTGCTAGTTTGTGTGTCCATGCCTGCTGAGACCTAACCCATACATGCACCATCTCCACTTTTTAAATATAACTAAAATACCTATATTTTCCTCCAATTTATCAATTTATTCTTGCATTTGATGTTGCTGTGGCATTTAGAATAGCATAGAGAGTTTGATATTTTTTTTGTTTGGTTGATTTTAAGGCAAAAGCTATAAACAGTGTTAATCTTGTAACACGTAAATGGTGTTAATTTTATTTCTTCATTTTAGGTTGGTGGTCAGCTCCCTCGAGGCTTTGGAAAGCTGTTTTGCAGTAGGTTCGTCCAGTGAAAAGGTAAAAAGATGGCAAATTTATTCTTTGACGTATTAAGTATGGGCATTTTTAAATGAAAAATCCTGCATCAAACTTGTCTACCATCGTTGACTGAAGGTCTTGTTGTTGACTCTTTGTAGGAGAAGAATAAGGGTGCTGCACTGGAGTTAGCCACTCTTCTCCTTTCAATGCCAACCCCTGCAGGTGTACAGCAGCAGACTAAGGGACTTCTTGCCAGCCTGCACACTAGTCGTACTGCCTACCACAACCACAAGGTAAAAAAACACATTTCAGACTAGTCCACAAGCATCTCCATTTCTGTGCTTTTCCAGTTCATCCTTCGAAGTAATGTGTGTGTTGTTTGTATCACTTTGTATATTCTCACAATTTTCATTATCTAAATTATCATAAAAATAATTTTATACTTCAAGATAATTTTGAACGATTGATGGCTGGCTAACGTCAGACTGCATCTCTGTCTCAATTCAGATTGGCTGAGATTAAAGATCTGTCGCTTTGATGGATTATTGGAGTATTGTTGTGGTTTTGTTTTGGCCATTCAATCTTATCATCTTTGAGGCATTAAACAGATGCTGCTCTCAACCAATAAAGCTGCCCATAGTCATGGTATTAGCCAATCAGAAATAAGCAGGACGGGTCAGTCTTGCAAATAGTGGACCCGTGAGGTGGCAGAGCTTGTGTAGCCAGAGAAAATGAAAAGCAATTTGATGAACTGTGTGACTTGAAGAATAGTGTGTATATAGCACTGCAGAAATCTTTGCTTCCTCATTGTTTATGTACAGATAGTTGTTAAAATCCATACATTTTACAGCAGAGACCACCCCGTGAGAACTTGATGAAAATATACTAAAATACTTAATGTGCTATGTACTGGATGCGGATGTGCTGATTCTCTAGGTCACTCATGATTTACTAATACAAAGCTTGTGCCTCTCTTCATCAGGACCAGTCTTTGTTGAGTAATGCAGTGCAATGCCTGAACAGCAGCAGTCGTGAGGGAAGAGAGCTCGACCCCGATGTTTTCCAGAGGCTTGTGATCACTGCCCGCTCCATTGCAATCATGAGAGCCAGCAACTTGGTGCATTTTACAGAAACAAAGGATGTGGATGTGGATGGTGAAAGTTGCAATTTTATCTCACAGCTGATGAATAACTTCTGGAAGCTTCATGCCCTGAAACCAAAGAATGCCTTTCTTGCTCCTGCTTGTCTGCCTGGTAAATGTTCGGAGGCTACTTTTTTAGTGTTATGTGTTTGTTGAGAGTCACAAATTGTGTAGACAGTTTTGTCATCAACATGTTTTCCCTCTTGTCACACAAGGCCTAACTCATGTGGAAGCAACAGTAAATGCCTTGGTGGATATCATTCATGCATACTGCACTTGTGAACTGGATTATATCAACATTGCTTCAAAAATCTACATGCAGATGCTTCTATGCCCTGTAAGTACCAAACTTTTATCACTAATATCATAGGTCACCCTACGTTTTGTTTGAGATTTAAAAACGCTATCATTGACAAATTATAAAATCTGTTAAAGGCTGCATCAACTAAATACTGTGTTTTATTTATGTATTTTTTTAAACCAAATTCAGGACACATCTGTGAGCTTTGCTTGTAAACAGGCGTTAATCAGAGTGCTTAGACCAAGAAACAAACGAAGACATGTGACTCTTCCATCTCCCCCACGTTCCAACACACCCATGGGTAATTTTTCACATTGCAATTTACAAAGTGTCAGTGGACAGTATAAGCTGTGTTAGATGTTCTATGCAAGCTGATTATGTGGAGTCAACAAATTTTAATTTTAATGGTTTAGTTCACTTCATTTTGATAAAATGTATAGCACTCACATCCAATACCTGTGCCTTGTGTAGTAAAACAAACTAAATGTCTAAACATAGAATTAAATTCTCTTAAACTGGTTGGGTTGTTTTCTTAACCAGGAGACAAGGATGATGATGACGATGATGATGCAGATGAAAAAATGCAGTCATCAGTGCTGACTGGAGGAGAAGACGGTAGACAGGAGAGTCAGGAGCAGAATGAAGTGGACCATGGTGACTTTGAGATGGTGGTGAGTCAAGAAGAGCAATTTAGTCTGATGTACTGCACTTTGAAAGAATAGTTGATGTAATACTAATTATCCTATATTTGGGCAGTGATGAAGCAACAAGTAGCATAACTGTCATTAAGTTAATTTTAAACACTTGCCTTTCTGTTATATCCTTTGATTTCTTTTTTTTATGTATGACATAGGTCATGTTGTGTGTATATATTTAACTAAATCATCCATTAATGAAAAATTAAACCATTAATGATCTTAATCCTTGTTACACATTTTCTAATTTGAGTTGTTTTTTATTTTCAGATATAAATGTCACTGATTGTGTTGATATAAATGCTATTCTTTTTTGACTATTTAGTCTGAGTCCATGGTCTTAGAGACAGCAGAGAACGTCAACAATGGAAATCCATCTCCCTTGGAGGCTCTCCTTGCTGGAGCTGAGGGTTTCCCCCCCATGCTAGACATCCCTCCTGATGCAGATGATGAAACTATGGTGGAGCTTGCCATTGCTCTCAGCCTTCAGCAAGATCAGCAAGGTAGAGTAATGTATCCAGTAATAGTGTAACTCTGCCAGTCTGAGAAAATGCATTTATTTTTTTACTCAGCACACTTATTTTTCCCTTACTTTTTTTATGTTTGTTTTATATAGGTTGCATAGTTGCGCAAAATTTTTATTGAAAGGAGTAAACTGTTTGGTCAGCTCTTTCCTTTTTGATCTTTTTAGGCAGCAGCAGCAGCGCCCTAGGTCTTCAGAGCCTTGGCCTGTCTGGCCAGGCTCCAAGCTCTTCTTCACTGGATGCTGGCACTCTCTCAGACACAACTGCATCAGGTAATATGACCATATTTATTATGGTATGTGATATTAAATCAATAGTATCAAAGTGGCTAGTAAAACTTCAATATGAGACATAGATTTAGATGTAATTTTATCTTTAAAATGCCAAAATGTAACAGTCTGTGAATGACCACTAATCATATTCCACCTTCACCTTATGGCCTTAAACTGTTGCTCACTACTGCACTGTCTTGGTTCTCTCTCATAGCATTCATTTCGTCTCACTATGATGAAATGCCCCCCGTGACTTATCAGAAGCACAAATGTCATTAAACCAGCCCGTATTGGCTTCGCTTGCTCTGACTGTGATAAGCATCCGTTAATGACATCTGACAGCTGATGTCAGCCCAAAAGTAGTATTAGGATGGTGACGTTTTGACTTCTGATGAGGTCACGCTGGGGGCGTTGCCCCATAGTGAGACACTTATTCATGCTTAAATTCTTAGTTTATAATGAAGGCTATGTTTTTTCCTTTTCAATCTGTCAAATAGCTGTAACATAGCTCTACTTACTGTCAAGATAATCTTTATAATTTTATGACACACTGTATGTCCACAATAGTTCAACCAGAATTGCACAAAATAATGGAAGATTGTAATTTTTTTACTGCATTTTTTAAAATCTATCTTTTTTAAGTGTTGGTGCATAAGTGTAAAATAAGATCATGTATCCTGGCCAGATGACCTCCGTGTATTTGCTGTTACAGCTATTGCTATAATTTCAGCCCCAGCATCAGATGATGAGGGCAGCACAGCTGCTACTGACGGCTCCACGCTGCGGACCTCCCCAGCTGAGCACGGAGGCAGTGTGGGCTCAGAGAGTGGAGGTTCTGCAATCGACTCTGTAGCAGGAGAGCACAGTGGTAGGTGATTTAAAGATAAACCCTTACCCCAAAGACAACCAAGTTTGAAATACTCACTCTTTTATGCCAGGCTTACCGTATACTGATATTTTGTGTATGCACATCTGAGGTGAGATCATGCTCAGTCTCTCTTTCAACATTCTTTTTTTTAAGCTGTTTGTTGAAGATTTTCATCTAAACCATCTTCTTAATAAAGTAGTTATTAGTTTAAAGATTATAGCTGTTACCTTGCACACCCATCCCTTTAATCTTAATACTGAATATATGTGACCACATAGTTTGCCTATTTTCATCTGTGTATGCATGTGTACAGTGTCGGGACGCAGCAGTGCATATGGGGACACAACAGTGGAGGGCCATCCTGCAGGTCCAGGCAGTGTGAGTTCCAGTACTGGGGCCATCAGTACCACCACAGCCCAGCAGGAGGGTGAAGGCTCAGAGGGAGAAGGAGAAAATGAGGGAGATATCCATATAAGCAACAGGTCAGACAACCTAAATAAGGTGTTACGATTTAAGAGGAAGGTTCAAGTTATAATTCTGCTGACAACAGTGTTTATTGTCAAGAGATTCTTTCTCTACCATCCATTGGTACCACTATGAACCAGGAAAGAGGAAAGCCAGTTCCAGAAGTAAATTTCCTTTTTGCTTGTCATTAGGCTGCACATGGTTCGTCTTATGCTACTGGAGCGCTTGCTTCAGCAACTCTCTCAGCTCCACAATGTTGGAGGCGTCCAAGCCATTCCTTACATGCAAGTTATCCTCATGTTGACTTCTGACCTGGATGGTGATGATGAAAAGGATAAAGGCGCCTTGGATGACCTACTTGCACAGCTTATTGCTGAGCTTGACATGTACAAGAAGGCAAGCATAGACTTTTCTTTTTTTCTTTTTTTTTTGCAATCAATCGGGCTTATTTTGTTGTGATTTTACTACATCAGTGTAATCCTTCTGCAGGACGTGTCCATGAAGAATGAGCGTAGCTCCATTAATGAAGTTCACCTCGTCATTATGAGATTGCTCAGCGTCTTCATGTCTCGGACAAAATCTGGTTCAAAATCTTCCTCTGAGGTAAATTCTCATCTTTTCCTAAATCCTTGTCTCTTATATTTTATTAAAGCTTATCCTAATAACAATGTTAGGCTTAGGATTTTGTCTCAATATTTAATGGAAGTCTGCAACAATAGTTTGAACAGTGTTTTATCAATAATTGCAGGCAGCAGGATTTATTAAAGCAAAAACAAAACAAAACAATTTTCCAATGGTCTGATTACCTAAATTAGTAGTGCATCTATTACCACATAGTGGCAGCAGTAGCAGGCTTTTGGTTGGTGGAGACCCATGTCTTACCAGTTGGTTTGGCTTTCATCAATGCTTGTGCTATAATAGAGATAATGCACTGGTGACCTTGAGTCATGGCATCGGTACATCAACACAGACATATAGTAATATAGTGGATGCTATGGCATTTTAATATTTAAAAATAAATTTAGAAATAAATTTAAAAATAAAGTTAAATAACTTGATTTGGACACCAGCCAGAATTGCACCTTTAGTCAGATTGTTTCTCAGTATATAGTTGCAGTTTATTGTAGTCAAAAAATACTTAATTTGACACAATTTGTGCAGCCCAGCCCAGTTTCATAGGTATATCATATCAAATTAATGATACTTAAGGAATGTTTATGAATTGATGGCTTTCCCTCTTTCTCTTCCAGTCATCATCCTTGATTTCCAATGCAACAGCAACGGCTTTGCTCAGTCTGGGTGCCATTGACTACTGTCTTAATGTGCTCAAGTCACTCCTTGAGTTTTGGAAAAGCCAACAGGGTGAAGAAGAGCCTGTGTCTGCCAGCCAGCTCCTTCGTCCACACACAGCCTCCTCTCCTCCAGACATGAGCCCTTTCTTTTTACGCCAATATGTCAAGGTGTTGTCTTTATTACTCGAGCTTCAAATCTTATTGTTCTTTTCTACCTGTTGTAAGAAGCAGCTGGCCCCCACATATTTTTACATGACCTAATCTTGTAAAAAGCTTTCAAATCCCCCGGCGTGAACTCACTTTGGTATTCCTCCCATCAGGGACATGCTGCCGATGTGTTTGAAGCCTACTCTCAGCTGCTGACTGAAATGGTGCTGCGGCTTCCATATCAAATCAAGAAGATTGCTGACTCCAACCCCCGTATCCCACCTCCTGTCTTTGACCATTCTTGGTTTTACTATCTGTCAGAAGTAAGCCCTTATTATTGTCTACTTTTCAGTGTATGACATTAGGGATGGATTTAACAGTTTTAATTTTGTTTCCATTTTCTCCTTAGTATCTGATGATTCAGCAGACTCCATTTGTCAGGAGGCAAGTCAGAAAGCTGCTGCTGTTTATTTGTGGCTCCAAAGAAAAATATCGTCAGCTTCGGGATCTGCACACTCTTGACTCACACATGCGCAGCATCAAGAAGCTTCTGGAAGAGCAAGGTATCTACCTTCGGGCTGGTGTGGTTACAGCCACGTCTGGCTCAGCTCTACAGTACGACACACTCATCAATCTGGTGAGTGTCCTGTCAACAGTGTCATTTAGATTCCCCTTCATTGTTTTGTCATAGTGAGGTAGCATGTTTTGACCTTGAACTTGAGTTTTGTTTTTTGTTTTTGCTATCCCTTTTTTTACTACAGTCCACTGGATTTTATAAAATGTAACTTGTTTTTCTTGTTTAGATGGAACATCTAAAAGCATGTGCTGAAATTGCCACTCAGAGGACAATTAACTGGCAGAAGTTCTGCATGAAGGATGACTGTAAGTTCTTTCTGATTTTTATTTTGCTTGAATCAAACATAATGGTAAGGCAAATATTGTTCACTTTATTTGTGTCTTATTCTCATTTTTCTCCAGCTGTGTTGTACTTCCTTCTCCAAGTCAGCTTCCTCGTGGATGAGGGAGTTTCCCCAGTACTGTTGCAGCTGCTCTCCTGTGCTTTGTGTGGCAGTAAGGTGCTGGCCAGCTCCTCTTCCTCCTCTTCAACATTCTCTGGAGGCTCCAGTAGTGCAGGACAGGCAGGAGCTTCTCAGTCCTCTCAGAGCAAGTCTTCCAGTAAAAAAAGCAAAAAAGAGGACAAGGAAAAAGACAAAGAGGGTGAGGCATAGAGTTTTTTTTGTACCTGATTGGTTTGATTGCACACATTCATTGCTTGATGGGACTCAGTGACCCTGAACAGGAGCTGTTAGTCTCCTGACTGTGCTGTATCTTTGTTTGCTTAACCACAGGTGATGGTGTTGGCAGCCAGGAGGATCAGCTGTGTATGGGTCTGGTCAGTCAACTTAACAAGTTTGCAGACAAGGAGACACTCATTCAGTTTTTGCGCTGCTTCCTGCTAGAGTCCAACTCATCTGCTGTGCGCTGGCAAGCACACTGCTTGGCGCTTCATATCTACAGGTACCGTAGAACACATTTCATAGACCGTTTTGGCTCACTCTGTTACACCACTTTTCCTTTCTCCCTATTTCTCGGACAGGTTTACTTAACAGATTTGACTATTTTAATGATTATATAAAAAGTTATAGTGCATAAACCATGAACAGTGAATTTTTTTTTTAACAAAAATATAATTTAATCATAATAATTTGAAATCATTACTTGGGCCATTGTCTGACATCTGAATCTCTCTGCAGGAATTCCAATAAATCTCAGCAGGAACTGCTGTTGGAATTGACTTGGGCCATCTGGCCTGAACTTCCTGCATATGGCCGGAAAGCTGCTCAGTTTGTTGACCTGCTTGGATACTTCTCACTGAAAACTCCTCAGACTGAGAGAAAGGTTTGTAACTGAACAAGCTAGGGTTATACAATTTCTTTCTTTTTTTTTAAGCAGCATATTTTTTTCCAAACACTGGATCCAAAATACTTCCATAGGAAATATGGGACAGCAGATGTCTAAAATGGCACAGTAGCTGTTCTGGCACATTTACATTTTATCAATGTGCCTAGCCTTGTACCTGTATAATAAACTTTTGGGTACAATAAAATTAATTTTTTTATTGTTTTTGTTCTTTGTTTGAGAATGTAATTCTAGCATCTTGTGTTAGATTTTCCATTTTGTATAGCTTTAAATCACTTTCATCAGGTTTCAGTTGTCATGCTTAAATACAAGAATACTTTGTCACAAGAATGTCCAGACTTACATTGGATACTCTTATTCTGTATGTCTTTAGGTTTTCAGTAGAACGGTGTTGCAATTATAATGCTCCTAAATCTCTGAAATTGTATTTTTTTTTTTATTTCCTCCTCCAGCTGAGGGAATATTCACAAAAAGCTGTAGAAATCCTGAGGGCACAGAACCATATCCTGACAAATCACCCCAACTCCAACATTTACAAGTATGTCTACACAAATATCATCTCATAAAGCATACAGTTTTAATCCATCTATTTTGTCTACATAAATCAGATTTTTATGTGTTTTCCCACAGCACTTTGTCAGGTTTAGTGGAGTTTGATGGCTTTTACCTGGAGAGCGATCCCTGTCTGGTGTGCAACAATCCAGAAGTTCCCTTCTCGGTATGTACAAATCATGATCAGTTCCCTTCTCGGCATGTACAAATCATGACCTCACTCAGTAGATACAATTTTGACCTAAAAGACAAAATGCAAGAATTCAGCCAGTAACCTGGCAGACTTTTATAGATACGTCTTCCACTATAAATTGTAATTTTTTGTTTTTACATTGATACCATGTGGAAAGAACATAGATAAGTCACTGAATACTGACCAGACCCATGTTTGACAATGTGTTATTGTTTTCAAGTCATCTAATGTGTCGTGCATTTTTCTTTTAGAATATAAAATTGTCATCCATCAAAGTAGACACCCGCTACACCACCACACAGCAGGTTGTCAAGCTCATTGGCAGCCACACAATCAGTAAAGTCACTGTGAAGATTGGTGACCTCAAACGCACCAAAATGGTTCGTACCATCAACCTCTACTACAAT
This sequence comes from Brachirus orientalis, assembly GCA_016785285.1. Classification (NCBI taxonomy): domain Eukaryota; kingdom Metazoa; phylum Chordata; class Actinopteri; order Pleuronectiformes; family Soleidae; genus Brachirus; species Brachirus orientalis. The sequence continues at coordinate 9,350,399 of JAFBJR010000150.1, forward strand.
AACCGAACCGTACAGGCTATTGTGGAGCTGAAGAACAAGTAAGTCTCACCAAAGAGCTCCTTGTATTTTTCTCTAGTTGTGGGGTCATGTTGGTTGTTGAACTATTAAGATTCAAATATTACTTGCAAACATAGATTACACACTTGACTGAATGTTTTCAAACTCTTTGCTCTGTATTTGTAGACCTGCTCGTTGGCACAAAGCAAAGAAAGTTCAGATGACACCTGGACAGACAGAAGTGAAGATCGACCTTCCCTTACCCATCGTTGCTTCCAACCTGATGATCGAGTTCTCTGACTTTTATGAGAACTACCAGGCCTCCACTGAGACTCTGCAGTGTCCCCGCTGCAGTGCCTCAGTGCCCGCCAACCCTGGCGTGTGTGGCAACTGTGGTGAGAATGTGTATCAATGCCACAAGTGCAGGTGAGTAACAGATGTCAGTTGCTGTTCTGAAAATATAATTGCAGACATTTCAGTTGATTTTTTTCATAACTTGGTGGTTGTGTCCTGTTAGGTCTATCAACTATGATGAAAAAGACCCCTTCCTTTGCAACGCCTGTGGTTTCTGCAAATATGCCCGATTTGACTTCATGCTTTATGCTAAACCATGCTGTGCTGTGGATCCAATCGAAAATGAGGAAGACAGGAAAAAGGTAGATACTTGTTGAGGAAGGAATGACATTAATTTACTTTCTTAAATTATATGCATTTGTGTTTGGAGTGGTTTACAATTTAGTGATATAGTTCTCCCTGAATGAATCTTGATTCTCTTGCTTTGCCTCTGTCTTTAATTAGTCTCTTTTGTTTCTGTAGGCTGTGACCAACATTAACACCCTGTTGGACAAAGCTGACCGGGTCTATCACCAGCTGATGGGGCACAGGCCACAGTTAGAAAGCCTTCTGTCTAAAGTCAATGAGGCAGCACCAGAAAAGCCACAGGTCAGGGGAGACCATGTTGTATGGATTTAATATCATAAACTTAAATATAAAGTACTTTTCTGTAATAGTCATTCACTCCAGTTTGCATTTGGTGCAGGTTATGTACAGTAAAGTAAATGCATATTTGAAAGGCTTTAAATAACAGTTGACCATATCAGTTGGCAGCAGTAGTTAATAAGTAAGAAAATCCAGTTTATTTATTTCAAAGCGATGCCTTTATTTTTCCTTTTTAATAATCATGCGTCTCTTCCAGGATGACACCGGGGCAGGTGCCGGACTTGGAACTTCCTCTGCTAATGTGAACAGATACATTCAGCAGTTGGCGCAAGAGTACAGCGGTGACTGCAAGACATCATTTGATGAACTTTCCAAGATTATACAGGTAAGAGAGATTTTTTTTTTATCTTAACTGGGTGTGATTTTTTTTTCTCTCCTGCTTACATTTCACTCTAACCTTTTCTCTTTGTTCTTAGAAAGTGCTTGCATCTCGCAAAGAACTTCTGGAATATGATCTGCAGCAAAGAGAAGCTGCCACCAAATCATCCCGAAGCAGTAGCAGCCACCAGCCCACTTTCACTGCCAGTCAGTACCGCGCTCTCTCTGTGCTAGGCTGTGGCCACACGTCCTCCACCAAGTGCTATGGCTGTGCCTCAGCTGTCACAGGACACTGCATCACACTGCTACGTGCACTGGCCACTAACCCAGCCCTCCGCCAGATCCTGGTGTTGCAGGGGCTCATCCGAGAGCTGTTTGAGTACAACTTACGACGTGGTACAGCAGCCATGAGGGAGGAGGTGCGCCAGTTGATCTGTCTTCTCACCCGGTATGTCCCTCCCTGATACAGTGTGTTTGATACATCTGAGTTGTAAGACACTACATTTGGTTTATACTCTACTGTGCACTACACAGAGAAATAAAATTAGGATTATTAATTGCTCTATATCTTAATTTCTTTAACGTTTTACTCCTTCAGAGATCACCCAGAAGCAACTCAGCAAATGAATGACCTCATTATTGCCAAGGTGTCAGCAGCTCTCAAAGGTCACTGGGCCAATCCTGACCTGGTATGTCCCTACATATCCTACTGATATGCTGAAGCAATTTATTTAAAGAAACATTGTGATTTTTTCTGACTGTAAGAAATATCAGCTTTTTCCATTTTGTGGGAGAATTTTTTATTTTCATATTAATTATGATGCCTTGATTTGTCAACAGGTTAGCAATCTGCAGTATGAGATGTTGCTCCTAACAGACTCCATTTCCAAAGAGGGGGGATGCTGGGAGCTGAGGTTACGTTGTGGTAAGTTACCTTTCTACCCTAACTGGCTTGAGTCTGGCTTGATTTCTAACTTGACAAATAATTTCTGACAACCTCTATCATGTTTTAATTCCTTCACTATGTTTAGGATGTCATTGTTACTTCTCACAGCTTCATTCTCTATTCAGTATTGTATGTTTTGTTTTTTTTCCTCCCAGCTCTGAGTCTGTTCCTCATGTCAGTGAATATAAAGACACCTGTTGTGGTGGAGAATATCACTCTCATGTGTCTGAGAATCCTGCAAAAGCTCATCAAGCCTCCTGCTCCCACTAGCAAGAAGAACAAGGTAATATTCCTAAACTCTGCAACTCAGCGGCGGCTCTGTCATGCTTTGTTTGCTTCAATGTGGTTTTCATGGTTGGTCAGTAAGGCCAAAAAGTGTAATTTTTTGGGCTGACATCCAATGAAAATAAGTCAGCTTAAAATTATTTTTTAATGATTTTTTTTCCTTTAATACAATAGGTCAGGAAATGTAAAGGTTGTATTTGCCGTCTCTGCCAGTTATCTTGTGTTTCATATTTGTTTAAAGGATGCTGCTATTGAGTCCCTTACCACAGTCAGACCCTATAGTAATGAAATCCATGCCCAGGCCCAACTGTGGCTCAAGAAGGACCCCAAAGCTTCTTATGAGGCCTGGAAAAAGTGTCTTCTAGCACGAAGTAAGTGCTGAAACTAAACAATTGTTTAGTTGTATATCGTATATTTTTTCATTAAAATATTCAAATCTTGTGTAGGATGCGCTTTTCATGTTGGATTTATGTTTATGTGAATAGGCCAGGAGGCTGTGTCGAAACCTCAGGGGAAGGCTGAGTTGCGTAAGCAGTATCTGTTAGAGAAGTATGTGTGGAAGTGGAAGCAGTTCATGAGGTCCAGAAAAGGTGATGGCCTTTTCCCTCGTCTGCTTAAACTGAGCCACAACAACTGGTTGCGGCAGGTAAGTTAATGGAAATACTTTTTAAAATTCACTGTTGTTGTGATATTGCTAATGTGTGGTTTATTATTATTAAATCAAATATGCAAGCCCTTTATTTAGAAAACAGATGCATAGCCAATAACTGAGAAATAAATCACTAACCAACTTAACTTAAGCTGTATTGTTTTCAGGTACTTTTCACACCTGCCACTCAGGCAGCTAGACAAGCTGCTTGCACTATTGTGGAGGCCCTCGCAACAATCCCCAGTCGCAAGCAACAGGTCCTGGGTCTCCTCACCAGGTACTGTAAGAGTCTCAAACAGTGTCACATTATGTGGTATTAGGAGTGACAAGAACATTTCCTCACTGCAAAAATATGCTTTGTTTATGTTTATAAATATGCACTGTATGTTATTAAATATACCACTTAATATTGTATTCATAGGTTAATCAGAAATAATGGTCCTGGAATGGTATTACTATATTAAAACTGTCAAAATTGTCAGAAGAAAATTTAGCTATCAGCAGAAACTGGAAAATGTGTGAGCAAGTTCAGGTATAAAACTGACATTTTTTTGAAAAGCTGACTTTTTCCTGTCTGTCAGTTATCTGGATGAACTGAGTAATGCTGGCGAGTGTGCAGTGGAGTATCTGAGTTTGTACCAGAAGCTGATCAAACCAACTCACTGGAAGGTCTACCTGGCTGCCCGTGGAGTCCTGCCATTCATCGGTAGCCTGATCACCAAGGTAACGCTCTCAAGTTTAAGCGATAATATAACATATACAGAACATCTGTATATGTCTGTATGTCTGTAATTTAGAATTTACTGTTTTTTGTTTGTGTTCTTTAAGATGCATTTGAATAGATGTGAAATGTTTTGGGGAAACATTTTTATACATAGTTTTGCTTGTAAAATGTTTGTGTATTGATACTGAGCAAACTATTTACAATATTAGTATTTTAAAAAATTATACAACTGTAAAATTAAATCTTTTAATTCTCCCTTTAGGAAATTGCCAGTCTGCTTGCTCTGGAGGAAGCTACACTGAGCACTGACTTGCAGCAAGGCTATGCTCTCAAAAGTTTGACTGGTATGTTAATCAAAGAAGTGAAGGTTTTAAGCATATACTAACACAACAAAGTTAATGGATACAAATGGTAGTGACATGAATATTAAATTAACCAAGAATTATCAATTTCTTTAGTTTTGATGCCTCTTGTGAACATTCAAATGATTTGAGGTTTTGATGTCCCTGCAGGTTTGCTCTCTTCTTTTGTGGAGGTGGAGTCTATAAAGCGGCATTTTAAAAGTAAATTGGTCGGCACAGTTCTCAATGGTTACCTGTGTCTGAGGAAGCTGGTGGTGCAGCGCACAAAACTCATCGATGAGACTCAGGACATGCTGCTTGAGATGCTTGAGGACATGACGACAGGTCTGCACTCACCTATGTTTAACAGACACAAAATATATTGTTAACATTTTCAGACTTCTGACTATAAAATATGATTTTTTTTTTTTGGTCTAATTATTGGTAAGAAGGAACTTTTTTTTTTTGAGCTGTTGTCTTTTTTTTTCTTTTTACCTATTGTTTCCACTACTCAAGAATAAGATTTTAAATCTATAATTCTTGTGTCAAATATTATGTCAGTGTAAGTGGAGTTCCACATATCTGAATAAGTGAATAAGTATGAGCTTGTGGGTTATTCTGGTTTCCAAGCTGATAATTCAACACAAGTTTTTATTTATACACATTTTATATTTGTCTTATACATGTTGTAATGTACTATTCACAGGTACTGAGTCTGAAACAAAAGCCTTCATGGCAGTGTGTATAGAGACTGCAAAACGGTACAACCTGGATGATTACAGGACCCCTGTGTTCATTTTTGAGAGACTGTGCAGCATCATCTATCCTGTGAGTTACCTTTAACTCCGTGTATTTCATTTAACTCAGTCATACATCTTCCAGTGCTCTAAAATACAGCAGCAGATAGTCATTTGGGATCTTTGTTTCATCATCTGTGTCCAGGAGGAGAATGAGGTGACAGAGTTCTTTGTGACACTAGAAAAGGATCCTCAGCAGGAAGACTTCCTGCAGGGCCGCATGCCGGGAAACCCCTATAGCAGCAATGAGCCAGGCATTGGCCCTCTCATGAGAGACATCAAGAACAAGATCTGCCAAGATTGCGACCTGGTGGCACTTCTTGAAGATGACAGTGGCATGGAGGTAAAGTGACGCTTTACTTTTTTCATCCTGTGTGCAAACTTCCCTCCGTAGTTTGGGTTTTAGTTCTTAAAGGTGACAAATTGATGTTGATGTTGCTCTGTTCCCCTTAGCTTCTGGTAAATAACAAAATCATCAGCTTGGATCTGTCAGTGGCTGAGGTCTACAAAAAGGTTTGGTGCCCTACGAATGAGGTAAGATCCACTTTGTCTTTGAAAACATTTAAGAACAATACTCTAAAGAGTGGTGTAGTAAGTTATGGAGCCTGTGGATGTTTTTCAAGGGTGAGCCAATGAGAATCATCTATCGAATGAGAGGGCTGCTTGGAGATGCCACTGAAGAGTTTATAGAGTCACTGGACTCAACCACAGGTTTTCTATCAATTTACTTTATGTTCCTAAATATTTAGATTTTGACATTTTTCTTATCACATCACATTTACTTCTTGGGCAAATTGGAGAATATGAATGCATATCATCTTCTATGTATTATATTGTTCTTTTTCAGTTTCTATTTTTCAGTTGAAAAAAATGTGTATATATACTGTATATTGCCTTGTAATTTTACAGATGAGGAAGAAGATGATGAGGAGGTGTACAAGATGGCAGGAGTCATTGCACAGTGTGGAGGACTGGAGTGTATGCTCAACCGACTGTCTGGAATCAAAGATTTCAAACAAGGAAGACATCTGCTCACTGTAAGACCTTTACAATTAGATGATTTATTTCTCTTTTGTGAATTCAAGTTAAAATTTATTGTGTTTTTAAATGTAAATTTGTGTTTATTTTCTTAGCTGGAAAACGTGCAGCAACATTGACTAATAAATTAACGTATAGTATATCTATCTCACTCAGGTTTTGCTGAAGTTGTTCAGTTACTGTGTGAAAGTGAAGATCAACAGGCAGCAGCTGGTCAAACCAGAAATGAACACACTCAATGTTATGCTGGGCACTCTGAATCTAGTAAGTGTTACAGTGACTGTAATGTTGTAAATGCAGTTTGGTTCATGTTATCAAAAAATAACAAGTTTTTTTTTTTTCCTCCACTTAAGGCTTTAGTCGCAGAACAAGAGAGTAAGGACAGTGGTGGAGCCTCCATTGCTGAACAAGTTCTGAGCATCATGGAAATCATTCTGGATGAAGCCAATGCAGAAATTTCAGAGGACAAGGTAAGAATGTGAAAATTCAAGAAAGAGTTTAAACCTTTGACATTTTATTACCAAATAAAAACTTTGATCTTTTTATTGTCAGATGTAAATGGTAGTTGTCTTTGTGTATTTCTCAGGGTAATTTGCTGCTGACAGGAGACAAAGATCAGCTGGTTATGTTATTAGACCAGATCAACACCCCTTTTGTGCGTTCCAACCCCAGTGTGCTACAGGGTCTGCTACGCATCATCCCGTATCTGTCCTTTGGTGAGCTGGAAAAGATGAGGATCTTGGTAGAACGCTTCAAACCATGTTGCAGCTTTGACAAGTGAGCACCACTCAACCTTATTTCACAAATAAGCAATTACAGTATTAAACGTTTAACTTAGCCGTGACAGTTGTCACTACATTATTAGGGTCATTTTACATCGTAGAGAGTATATGAAGTTTATGAAAACTTACTTGTTTGTTTTTTTAAGGTACGACGAGGAGCACAGTGCAGATGACAAAGTGTTTCTAGATTGCTTCTGTAAAATTGCTGCTGGTATCAAAAATAATAGCAATGGCCATCAGTTGAAGGATCTTATTCTTCAAAAGGGGATCACACAGAGTGCACTTGACTACATGAAGAAGCATATCCCAAATGCCAAAAAGTAGGTCTCTACGAACTTAGTTTATTAGCAGAATCTTACAAAACCTTTGGTATGATAAAGTATTTGTGCTTATTTTTTTGTGCCTGAAGTATTTTTGCTGTTCTGAACTCTCTCTCTAGTCTTGATGCAGACGTCTGGAAGAGATTTCTCTCAAGACCAGCTTTACCCTTCATTCTCAGATTGCTTCGAGGTTTGGCTACCCAGCATCCCCCCACACAGGTACTATTATAATTGATATAACTAATAACAACATTATGGAAAATTGACTAATCCCGACAATTCTCAGTCAGGGAGGAATAGTCAGGCCCAGCTTTGTTGGAGTACCCAACTTGAATGGAAGTCTTTTAATCTTCTGTCCAGGTGCTGATAGGCACAGATTCAATAACCAACTTGCACAAGCTGGAGCAGGTATCCAGTGACGAAGGTATCGGGACTCTGGCAGAGAACCTTTTGGAAGCCCTGAGGGAGCACAGCGACGTCAACCTGAAGATTGAAGCAGCTCGAAGGGAGACCAGAGCTGAGAAGAAGCGTATGGCTATGGCCATGAGGCAAAAAGCCCTGGGAACACTGGGCATGACGGTACTGTATCTTCTTTTATTATTATTATTATTATTATTATTATTATTATTATTTATTAGTTAATTAATTGTTTTTCCTCAATTTTTTCCTTCCAACTGTTAATTTGTATTTCCGTCACCATCACTCTGTTCCTTGTCAGTTATTGCTTGTGTTTTCCTTTCAGACTAATGAGAAGGGTCAGGTGGTGACTAAGACCTCGCTGTTGAAGCAAATGGAGGAGCTGATAGAAGAGCCTGGATTAACCTGCTGCATCTGTAGAGAAGGTTACAAGTTTCAGGTATGACACACATCACAGATTATATTATCAGTCATGTAATATAGTGTTAAGGGGTTGCATTCAAAATAGGGCTGCAGCTATCGAATATTTTGGTAATCGAGTATTCTATCGAATATTCCATCGATTCATTGAGTAATCGCATAAAACATACTTTTATCCTGTTCCTCCTATTACTTTCACTTTGCTGCGTTTGCTAATCTTCGCTGTATTCACTGTTTTCGGTCCCGGCATCTGCCAGTCCGTGCAGCTAAACTGTCCACACACGTTCCCCAAAGCCCGCTCTGTCTTCTCCCGCTTTGTAGGGGACGCATAGCCTGTGACGTAAGGACGTTGTATCACACTAAAAAGAATTGGTTCGATACGCAAGCTTTAAATTTATTTAAACGAGGCTTCGAGGCAGAGGAAATTCCTCGTTCATTTTTTCAAAAATCGAGTTAACTCGAGGAATCGTTGCAGCCCTAATTCAAAATACAATTTTTGGTTTCAAGTTTGATCTGTCTGTTGCAACATTATTTATTTTGATTATCAGTCTTTAGTGACGGCAAGTTTAGGCAGGTTAGTACCAGGTGTGTAGATGACTTGTGAGGTTTTGAATTAACACTTTTGTCTTTTTCTCTGATCTTAGCCAACCAAAGTCCTGGGTATTTACACTTTCACAAAGCGAGTGTCCTTGGAGGACTTTGAAAACAAGCCTCGCAAACAGCAGGGCTACAGCACTGTGTCGCACTTTAATATAGTCCACTACGACTGCCATCTGGCTGCTGTCAGGTAACTACCAACATCATCTTGTATCTGTCAATGTCTGTAACTTCACCTTTTAAAGATGTGTAAATGACCAATTTGTATCGCTTTCCTCCTTGCTAGGTTGGCCCGGGGGCGAGAGGAGTGGGAAAGTGCTGCTCTACAGAACGCCAACACCAAGTGCAATGGGCTGCTTCCTGTTTGGGGGCCACATGTTCCAGAATCAGCCTTTGCTACATGTTTAGCAAGGTAAAGTCATGCATCAGCACTCACACGACAAACATCTCACTTTGTAAGGCACACAATGAATCATCTCTCTCTTTCCAAACAGGCACAACACATATCTGCAGGAGTGCACAGGCCAGCGGGAACCCACCTACCAACTCAACATTCATGACACCAAATTGCTGTTTCTCCGCTTCGCTACTGAACAATCGTTCAGTGTGGACACAGGCGGAGGAGGCCGAGAGAGCAACATCCACCTCATCCCCTACATCATCCACACTGTGCTCTATGTCCTCAACACGTAGGTTCCTTTAAAGCTAAAATTAAATCTGACAGTTGAACTTTTCATCAGACGATCACTTTGTTTCCTACCCTCATCTCACTTTCTTGTGCAAACTGTCACCACAGTACAAGGGCTACATCTCGGGAAGAAAAGAACCTGCAGACTTTCCAGGAGCAGCCATGTGAGAAATGGGTGGAGAGCTCGTACGATGTTGAAGGACCACACTATTTCACCATCTTGGCCATGCACATCATGCCGCCTGAACGCTGGAGGAGTTCACGCATTTACTTCCTACGAAGACTCCTGATCACAGCACATGCCCGCAAAGTTTCTGCAGTCAGCACCAACAAGTACATTTACCCTCTTTTTCCCTCTTTTTTCGTGAATGATTCACAGCTGATGTGTGATAATAGTAGCAACTTTGGCCGCCATGTTAAATTATTCGGAATTATTCGGAAATGAATCAAATTTTAATTTTCCTCCGTGGGTGGGGTGTTCAGGTGACCAACAAAGTGTTTAACCTGTGTTGTTTGAACGCATCCTGTGACAATGTGCCAGAATTTCTAATTAACCCACAATTGTTTTATGCAGGTCAGGTTTAAAGGTCCACTGTGGTAACATTTAGGAGGGTTTATTGGCACAGTTTGAATATGATCCCCATAAATATGTTGGTATACATGTATAATCACTTTACAATAAAATGATTAGATTTTCATAGTCTGACAATAAGCCTTCTATATACGTATATGTCTGATGGCCTTGTTAAAGTGTTTCATGTTTTGAAATGGAAGCTTATGTAAACAAATAAGAAATCAAGTATAAAATATTTTAGACATTTTGATTTTATAAGTATATAATTATAAAAGTGTTTTGTTTTCATAGCCTTAGAATAAGCATTTACATATACTCGAGGCAAAGGTCTTGCTTTATGGAGCCCCTTGTCTTGCACCAACGTGATTATTACAGTCTGCAGACCAGAAAGGTGTGTGCTAAATTTGTTAGTTTTCATAATTTGACTGCAGTTCATCTCTTCTATTTTATTATCAGACTCGCAGACAAAGCACCAAAGGAATATGCAGTCTATCGCTCTCCTCTTCTCTTCTGGGGCCTGGTGGATCTCGTCTATGACATGTTCATGGTAAGTGTGGAACAGATCAAAGACACTGTGCATAATTAAAAATTGCAGGGAAGCAGTTTAAACAACAAAATCCATTCAAGCAAAAATGACACTGACATACTGTATTTCTGTTTTTCTTTGGTGTAATCTTAATACTTACTCTAAGTGGCCTCACCTTTTCCTTCTCTGCCTTTTGACCAAACAGAAAGTTCCCACCAGCAACACTGAGGGGGGCTGGTCCTTCTCACTGGCAGAATACGTCCGTCACAACGACATGCCCATCTACGAGGCCTCAGAGCGAGTGCTCAGAACCTTCCAGGATGAACTCATGCCCGCAGAGTCCTTGTCTGAGTTCTTTGATGTTGTAGGTCAGTAAACTCAGAATCTCAATTTATTCAGGGAAATAAATTCAGCTGCAGTTTTCTACTTTCCATTCATGACTGTTGTGTTGTGAATTTTGATTATGAAACCTGATGTCAAGTTTTTTTTCCAGGTCTCCTCTCTGAAATCGCAGACCCTGACCTCTTCCTGCAGGACTTGTTGAACTCTTTGCCCTGATGCAAACCTTAGCCCTCTCTCCTCCAACACATGACAGACCCACAGATAATATGGGGACAACTTCTGATGGAAAAGAAAGATTACTGTTTTTACATACTGACATACACATAGTAGACACACACAGTGTACACCCTGCTTCCTACTCACCCATCCCAATACGACATCTTCAATTAAACTTACAGGAGAATCTGTATGTAGTCTAAGAAAATCATCCATTTCTCACAGAATCTCTGCAACGCTTAACACAGAAACACAGCACTATTACAGGGGAAACGCACTAAAGAAGAGTTTTACATGTTGCACCTCTGATTGAGACCAATAGAGAGAAGATTTGAGGGTGTGAATCAAACACGATGAGGATTAATCATCACATTAGAAATGTTACTGCCAACCAACCTGAAGCTTCACCACATCACACATTGTCACAGGATAGTTGTTTATTCTTATTAAATAGATTAAAAAAAGATGTCACATTGAGGGGTGTAACTTGTGAATTCTGATTTTGTGTGAACATCTCTTTTGCCCCACCATCTCCCCCTCCTTATATTGGGGTGCAATATCAAGATAAGTAAAATATTTGGGATTTGACCCTCCACAAATTGAGAGTGGCATTTGTTGTTTCTTTTTTATCTCCATCCTCCCTTTTTTGTTTGTTTGGTTTAAGTTTTTTTTTTTTTAAGGCAGATGGTGTCAATGTTACATGGTTTTGGGCAAAACCTTTTCCTGGTTTCTGTTGTTTGGTCTTTATATAGGTTCTAACTGGAATTAAGTGATGAACAAAGAAGAATGTTTTTGTTGTTTTTTTGGTTTGGTGTGTGTGTGTGTGTGTATGTGTTTTATCAACCATTGAAGCAAAATGAGAAAAAGTGATAATTATGCTTGATTTCTGTCTATAACGCTATGCTTTGGTGACAAAGTGAACTATGGACATGTAAAAGATCCCATCTGTTGCAATGAAAAATCAGACCTGTCTAAATTAATAATAAAACACACCCTACATTATATCCTTAATACCTTTTTTTTTCTGTGACTTATTGCTTTGTCATTCCTCCTTGGCAGCAGTTCCTCACCTTCCTGCATTCATTCAGTGTTTGTTTCCCTAAAGACACCGGCAACGCTCTTGTGACAGTCCCTACAATAACAGTCCCTGCCAAGTTTAAATCCCCAGTGACTGATCAAATGTTCAATGTTGACAATTTAAAAAAAAAAAGGTGAACACAATAGTTGAATGCATGATGTGGTGTTCATCCTCTTTCTTGTTAATTTGCCTTTTCCTGCTGCTACAGTGTTCCATGGTTACTTAATGTCTGCTTTTCTTTAATAATTTAACATATGCATAATAAAGCCGTAATAATTCAACGTTGTAACCACAGTAATCTCTTCGGTTAGCTCTCGTGTATACACATTTAAAGGTCAAGTGTAAAACATTTAGGAGGGTTCATTAACATTAAATATACTACTTGCTTTAAAATAAATAGACATCTTTTTTAAGTTTTAGATGTCACTATTTCAAATACACTGGACCTTTATTTAAAAGAATTTAGTTTCATGCCATTGCTGTAAACGTGAGTCAAAAAAAGTAACTCAAAATTTGGCTCAAAATGTCAATCTCTTTGCTGTCTTCAAGTTTTCATCTCCAAAACTTAGAAAGATGTGTAAATCAAAGAATGAGGGTCTTTCACTCTGTTTTGAGGTCAGACTAACAGTATCGCCTCACAGACCTCCTGTCACTTTATCAAGCATCCACAGAGTGCATCCACTCTTCCTCTGCGCTGATCATATATTTCCAGCTTTCCCAGTTCAGAGGTCAGAGGTCACTAACGAAACTGGAGCAAAAATCTGAAGGACTCTGGAGGCAACGACTTTAATACAAGCTCTCACCACTGCTTTCTAATGTGATAAATGATAATTGAGACAGAGCAGATAGGAAATGCACAAATACGAAATGCATCATATTTTAAGGTACTGTTGTATTCATGACACTAGATGGCGACACTTTGACATAATACTGTTTATTCTGACTTGTCAGACGTATCTGAAATATTTTAGTTCAGGAAAACTTCCAACAAATGGTAAATGTTTATTTCTATGCAAGTATGAAAGTATGAAACATATTGCACATTGCACTTATGGCTTTCAGCAAGACAATTTATATATAAAGACAAACAATTTCATAAAAAACATTCATAAAACAAAGTATGCATTGGCATAAACATCACCCTTTTATACAAAGGAATATGGTTTTCAACTAAAACCTTATCCAGGTCTTCTGGAGACCAAAGTTGGGAACTATGTTTAAGGCATAAAATGCTCACGTTCAGGCTCTTTTACAGACCTGTTAAATCACAGTGTTTATGGTCATAGATCATAGATATAAAACTTTGCTTTTTACACATAACTTTCAGGAAAAACACCCAAATAAGAAAAAACTAAAAAAATCTGACATTTTTTTCTTTCTGGATTTGCTGTCCATATTTCCCATACCCAATTTATCTTGGCATGGTGACAAACTCCACACCGTCTCAGGTGGTCTTGTAGTCCCACCTGTCATGTTGTGTGCGCGTCTGAGTCCACGTCTCACTGGCAGCACAGCGGAGCCACATCCTCCGCTGATGAGGGAAACAGCCTCAAGGTCTCTCTGGAGGATTTGGTGAAGCCGTTGTGGAAAATCAAGGCCTTCTTCACCGTGAAGAACGAGACCGTCTTGTCCCACATGTCAGAGCCGGACACTCCAGAGTCCAGCTGACTTTCTAGCGCTGAGCGGAGCCTCGCTGCCTTGTCTGTGCACTTCCTCTCCAAAATCATCATTTTACACATGCTGAGGAAGACAAAAGAGTCATCACTTTAATGTTGGCCAAATCCACAGCAGTGTTTTGGGCCAAAATCAAGAACAAATACTTTTGTTTTTGAGCCTTAACAATAATTGTATGAAACATTGCTGAGAGGTTATGTGTGTCTTTAGGATTCACAGCACTTCTCATGTAAGTATTCATCTAGGTTTTTAAAAATGATGCAAAAGTACTGGGGGAAAACAGAATAATACATAGGTGTGAAAAAATTCAATTTGCTTAATCAAGGCAGAATCAGAACAGTCACTCTACCATGTAACATAACATCAATTAGTCCACAATTATTACAAGTTGAACGTAATAATGGCACACGTCAGAATTATACATACAGCACATAAACATTTGATTGTGTATGTGCCCTAACACCACTACTCCCGAGTGGGAAACATTTATGTTCATTTCTTTAAAAGTCATTGTTTCATTAAGAGGCTTCTCCAGGTCTGAGACCCAGGAATTTAATCTCTGCAATGTGGGAGATGCTCACTGTTCACTCTTGGATGACAGATGTATTAAACTGGTTGCTGTATCACTAAAAAAAAAAAGCAAAGATCTTAGTCCTTATAACCTTATAAGATCCGGAACACCAAAGCATCAGTGACCCCGTAAGAAACTTCAAAAGAGAAAACTGTTTCACAGAAGAGGAATAGGCTGAAGATCAATAAAATAATACTTTTTGCACTTACGCTGTGTGCTGATCCCTCATGTTGAATGTGAGGTCTGGCGTCGTTCAGTCAGTCCAGGTCTGTGTGAGGCACGAGAAGATCTCACGGTTATGATTTCACTCACTCAGACGTCCGTCCCTTATATACTTATACTAACTTTCCCATCGACTTAATTCCATGCTGGTTCTCACAGTGGTCGGCCAATCACAAAGCAGTGTTATGACAATGGGTTGTGAATGAATTAATTGAATTCATGGGGTACAATGGCCCCCAAAACCAAACAAACAGGTGGGAGGGGCCCTTCACCGGCCCCTTGTTGCTCAACTGATGCGCCCCAACAAGAGAGATATCCTTGTTATTGTTTGGACTGGAGTGATATGTGGTGAGAACTTGGAGGAGAAACATCTGCCTGAAGAAGGTCTACAAGGAGAAGGGGGCCTTTAAAAAATCATGGACAGAGATTTTTTAAGTAAAAGTCAAATGTCTTGTGATCTCCGTTTCCACTTACTACTCTTAAACACTAATTGTGTTTGATTATTTTTGATGAAATTAGAATACATGGTGAGAAATCTTCAACTCCACCTATGTTATTCATCATCATCATCATCATCATCATCATCATCATTATTATTAATAAGATTTTTGTGTTTATTTTTTTTTCCAGCTTTCCCTTCTTTGTCAGCTCTTAATCTCAGAAAATCTACAGCTTTCATTCATTTTCCCTCCAAAAACATCAAACTATAGCTTCAAAGTTTCCCACCCTCCATGTGCACACACACACACACACACACGCACACACACACGCTATTCTTCTTCTTGAACTTTCTGTCTCTATTTCAGCCTCTCCAGTTCTCACGGCGAGTGTCTCCCATGCTTGATTGGCTGACAATAGTGTACGCACCGTCCAGATGGTGAGCCTGGAAGCCCTGTTGACAGCCCTGTCTTCCTGGGTGTGTGTGTGTGTTTGCAGAGGGAGGGGGGGGGGTTGGTCAGTCAATCTTTGTTCGATGGGGCACACTTCCTTTGTGCCGCCAGCCTCAGTGTTATTAACACTGAAGTGTGGGAAGCTCAGGAGCACAGCAGCTCCCACGTTCCACACAGGCAGGAAGGGAGCGTGTGACTGAGACGTGGCCAGCAGCAGGCAGGTCAGCCAGCTGTGTGTGTGTGTGTGTGTGTGTGTGTGAAAGTGAGACAGAGTGTGTCTGTCTGCCTGATGTGTGAACATGTGCCTGAAGTGTGCAGACTGTTGGCTGTTTACAGCTGTGACACGTTTCTCCTCCAACAGCTCAGCTCACGACAAACACTGTTAGACTCGAGTGAACTTCCAAAGCCTCCGTGTTCTTCACCATGTTTGTATTATAGATATAGTTTCCAGTTGGGTTATTGTTTGTCTCTATTCAAAGATCCAATGAGTTAATACACACTATACATACACATACAGGTACTTTTTATTATCTAACTCAGTGGTTTTCAAATAAGGGTCCAAGAAAAGTCATTATATAGTTGTAGTTATATTATTCCAAGCGTAATATGCAAACAAAAATAAATATTAACTTTAAAAAATAAAATATAGGAGAAGGGTATAATATACAGTACTACATGTCAATGTTAAGTAGTCCCTGCAATATTTTTTATTCTGGAAAGGGCTGAGAAAAAACTAAGAACCAAAAAATTCATACTTTTCAATATGCAGTCAAAATGTCAGCTAACCTGCTTCTTCTGACCTGAAAATTGGATTGACTGCAGCGGAAGTGGAAAGGTTAAGGTATCTGAACATTCACATTTTTTCTTCTTTTTTAAGTCCTTAAACTTTCAGCAAAGTTATTTTTTAAATGAATCTCTGAGGCATCTCAACTGTTGCACAGCTCCAGGATGTGGGACGTCTGCCGTGTCAAACTGGTGGAAGTGGCTGCATGTAGATCTTTTCTAACGGCTGGCCCTCTGTAACACCCACGTGTGCCTGGTGGCAGAGGCACTTTGTGCTCAATTACGTGGCGGTGGAGATGACATGAGACAGCGGCGTGCTTTCCTCCGGGGTCACCACTTTCCCATATCAACACAGGCACTGGGTCAGTCTCCCAGCTCCAGCCCCCCCCCCCCCCCCCCCCCCCCCCCCAGGCTCTTTCTCTTTTCTCTCAGTCTATTCCTCCACACCCTCCACACCCTCCACCCCAGGCTCTTTCTCTTTTCTCTCAGTCTATTCCTCCACCTGCTCCCCGGAGACACACTCATTGTCCCCACAGCTATAAACACTTCATTGAGCATGTGGCAGCCCTGCGTTCCTCAAAGCCCTTCCCAGCACTCTCATTGGCCCAGGGACTGTGAGAAACTCCAACAAGCCCAAGACCCACACATTCATATGGAGATGTGGGCGTATAAATACAGGGCTGAGGCAGAGGAGAAGGCAGCTCAGATTCAAGTGGCTCTTCAGACCGAGCAGGAACACTCTGACTCCACGACTATGGCACCCACTGTTTATGGGCAAGCAAGCTACTCCAAGGAAAACCTGACTCCTGCACATAAGGTAAACACCCTTTTTTTTTTTATCAAGTTGAAGTTTATTTGTCTTTTTAATCACAAAAGTCTTATGTTGGTTTTCAAGCGGTCTAAATGTCTTTCTTTTTCATATTTCCTGCAGCTCAGAAAGCCAATGGTCGAGAAACTGCGCAGAGACCGCATTAATACCAGCATCGAGCAGCTGAAGTCCCTGCTGGGTCCAGAGTTCCTCAGGCAGCAGCCGGACTCCAAGCAGGAAAAAGCAGACATCTTGGAAATGGCAGTGTCCTACATGAAAAGATGGCAGCAGCATAAGCAGCAGCAGCAGCAGCAGCAGCAGCAGCAGGTCAGCTTGACCTCTGGACTGACAAACGGCAGCGATGGCTACTCCCGCTGCGTGCAGGAGGCCGTCAGCTTCCTGTCCCACTGTGAGGTCCAGACTCAGGCCCACAGGCGGCTGCTCAGTCACTTCCAGAGCCTGCAGGTGTCCAGCAGGTCCAGTCCCTGCACCCTCTCTCCTCCTGGCTCTCCTCTCCATCAGGTCAGCTCCAGTAAGGGTGTGAATCAGAGCGGCTGTGGTCTGTGGAGGCCCTGGTAGGATGAAGGCAGCAGGAACTCAACGCGCCGAGACTGAGAACCACGTCTGTGAATGTCACGGACAGAAAGTTGAAGACTTATTGAAGTCTGTTTCCCTTTTGCCTCAGCAGAGGAATCAATATTGTTGAGGGTTTGATTAGAGATGGACTGAATGTCCCACTATTTCCTTTGGAAGGACTGAAAGGATTCAGGTTTTTTTTATGAAATATATACACTATGTGTATATAGAGCATGTCATACTCTACATGCTTTAGAGTGTTTTCTCTGTGTTGAATGTTTCCGTGGAAAATCACATCCTGATTTCTGTTTGTTTTGCAAACATTGCTGATTTAGCTTGTTTTAAGACCCACATTGGGTGAAAACTGTTGAAATGTCTGAGACATTGTTTGACTGATGTGTTTGAAACACTGTTTGTCTTTGATACTGAGTATCACAGGCTGATAATGTTCCACCAACTTGGTGCTGATGAATCACCATGACATAAATGGATCCCATGGATCCTGTTTCACTGTAAATCTTCTTTTGATAATGACTCATTGTGACTATTCGTCACCGTTATTTGGCCTATGTGTGAAGATGTGTTACTGCTGAAGTTGTACGTGATAACTGTTCAGTCCTAATGTACAATATTGGTGTTTTCTTCATCTTTTAATCAATGCCTTTTATAAAGGAATGTTATATTGACTTCTTTAAAAAAAGAAACTGCTGAATTGCTTCCTTGGGAAGTTTGACTTTGAATATTTGAACACAATAAATGGAAATCTTCACATGAAGATTTGCAAAATGAACAGTTGTGTTTTTTTATTTTATTTATTAATTAAATCAGATTTCTGTGCTAAATGTCAGAGGGCAGAGGAGAAAAACTGTAGTTTGTGTAACGGTGAATGGTTGAATTCACAATGAGTTGAATAATACAAGAAAATGACGCAGGTAGAGAGTAGTTCACGATCAGCTCTATGAACTTAATACATCTACACATCCACTTGGTCAGAGGGCTGTTGCCAGTGTTGAAGCTTTTCAGATCTGTGTTCATCAAATCAGAATCATGATACCAATTAGTCTCTCAAAAATATGAAATAAACATGACAAGACCCTTAAAAAAGTTTGGACACACCTTTGGACCACATTAAATGAGAAGGTATGCCCAAACTTTTGACTGGTAGTGTTTATGTCAAATAAATATAGCTAAATAATGCAAATATAGTGTGAATGTAATGTATATACAAATAACAGTTAAGTAAATTATGACAAGTAAACCATTTAAAATATAATTTCAAATGTAATTTTGCTATTAAATCCATGGGATTTATGAGCACATAATCACTCACTCAGGAAATTATTGAACATTATGTATTGTGCATGGATTATGGTTATTGTTTTATTTATTGATTCATATTAATTCAATTCAGCAATTATTATATTGTTTTATTAACAGTTGTTAATGCACAAATGATGAATATGTCACTTAGCTCATAGAAATGACCCAAACTACAGTATATTGGCTCAGAGTGTTTGACACTTGAGAAATGTCTGTGGGCATATTTGTGAGAAAACAGAACAAAAACCTATAATATTCATCCTTTCATTGATTTCATTCTCACGGAAATGTCTGTTTTGTCCATTCAAAGTAATGTTAGTTGTTCCAGAAATATGGCAGTAGAATGGTGAGAAATGTCACACTAACCTCATGTTCACTCCAGTTGTGATGTACAGTAACTTGGGTCTTCGTAGTTTGCTGTCTTTAAAAAGTGGGTGCTCATTTAAAAAGGTTTGGAAAACACTGTTTTAAAGAACAATTATAAGGCACATGCGTTTGCAAGACAGGCTTCAGCAAAAAATAATTATATTTAAATAAATATATATCTAAATATTTAACATAATAATATCTCAATTAGAATAGAATAATCCTAAAAAGTGAGACACGCACACGCGTTGATATATGTAACATACTGGTTGTATTGTATGTTACATATGTTATGTGCCATGTCTGATGACATATACATAAGGTTATGTGGGAGGTTTGATGTTAAGTGTCGGGTTATGTTCGATGTCATATATGTTTAAAGGTGTCGTTTAAGTTTATTATTGTGTGGAACGTTGGACGTCTTGGGACTCAAGACAAATTTTAGAGTAATCTGATAATAAAGTATGATCTAATCTAATCTAAACACACACAAGTTATGGCACAGAATGCTAATTGCATTTACATTTTGAATTCTTAACGTATTACTTATTGCCTATTATGTGAATTTCTGGGTGACTTTAAGGGTCTGGTCTATCGAATAGAACCATCAATTTATTTACAACTGTACATAAAAAGACCAAGAAAAGTAACCAGTGAGGACTTGATATATCTGTCTTTTATGTTATTCATTTAATGACCTAATTTCATACAATCATTTTCATTGATTTATTCACATAATTAGACTGCAGAGGTGGTACTTTTTTACTTTTTTTCACAGTATCATCATTTTTTGCTGTGTTTTTTTGTCTTTTTTTTTTTTTTTTTTTTTAATTTTGTCTGGATGAATGTGTCCCATAGGGATCATTAACATTTCATCTTATCTCACCTCCCTGGTGCACAGGTGTTTAAAAACCACTGAAAACCAGGGATTTGTTGATGAGACACTCCTGCTCCATACGCTTAAGTCACATGCCCCACTTCTATTGTGGTGGTTGTGGCATGCTGTCCAGTGATTGAATTACGTCTCAAGTGCCACAAAAGTCTTTCACAACTATTTGTGTGTGCAGAAGTTGTGGGGAATGTGGCAAGCCTGGGACTTTCTCAGGCTCTTGTTGGCCAGACCAGATGGTCTGGCTGAAGCGGCCTCCCTTCCCCCTTCAACAGGAGATCAAACACCATAGCTAATGTGATGTGTAACAAGACACACTTCTATTGTTCCTGTCTCAGGGCCAGTGAATAGGCACCGAGTGTGGGAAACAGGAGATACCACACTCACAGAGAGAGATGGCTGATGGGAAGCTTCTCTGTGCCGCCGCAGGTCTGAGCGATGGCCTGGGCTCTATGGCAGGAATTCAGAGCTCTCAGGCTGCTGGTGGGAGGGAAACTCGTCTTCACACACACTTGTAGACAAAGACCCCCAGCGGCCGCGTAGTGCACACTAACTTTCATTGGAGGCACAATTTCACACAAACATGTCAACAATGAAATCAATGGAGAGGATGGATAATAAAGCTGAGCATAAACGTGACCTGACAGACTGGCACTTTCTGTGTTCTCACATGTTACAGTAAATAAAGAGAGATAAAATAGATATTTACCCACAAACAAATGAAGAATATCAATACAGAGTAATGTTTATAATGCTAAATCCAGTGATGCAGGTGATTCTTTTAAAGAAATTTAAAGAGCCATGTGTGTGGCACGCAAAATATCAACAGGTCACAAACCTGCTGGGCTTAGTTTTACAGTTGTGGCTTTACCTCACTTGATGAAAACTTTAATCACGTCTCTCTGCATTGTGAGCAGGCAGCCGAACCACTAAATTAAGAAAGTCAGTGCAGACCAAAGACAGTGGCGCTGCTCTGTGCCAAGCAGGGAGGCCAGTCGACTTGATTTTTCCCAGATGGACCAGGACACAGAGGTTTTGTTTGTCCTGCAACAAAAGATCAATTAACATTCCCAGAGGAGCATTGAGGAGTGACATGGCTTTTGTAGGTCATTTACCCTGATGTTGGGGATGGTGGGAAACTAGGGAGACAGGCCTACTCACACTCATGCCTGCAAGGGCGGCTTCACATCTGGAGCCAGCCAGTGATGGAGGCCCTCAGAGGCACAGTGCCAGCCCTGTCATCATGCCATTAACTTGACACTAATTTGACACAGTGCTCTTACAACAGGGTCTACACACCCTCAGGAAAACTAAGACAAGAGCTTATAATTAAACTCTGTCCATACTGTGTTTTTTGTTTTCAAAACTCACCAGAACAAAGTGTTCTTTTATAATTAAAAGAAAATAATTGTTTAACTTGGTGAAATAGTTTGCAAACTTAGTATCTCGGACTGACACTGAGTTTTGCCACTTGGGAGTAAAGTTTGGGGGGGGGAAAGTTGAATGAATTTGCAACCAAAGTCTTCTTGCTCATACTGTATATAACATCTGTCACTCCTACCCATGTAGGCTTTTAAATTATTAGAAATTAAATGGTTTTTTTTCTATCTGAGTACTGTGGCTTTCATTTAAGGCGGGGCTCATGGTTTATGGAACAGAAGCAGCTGCAGAACAAAGAATGTCAGATACATAATAACCATACATAATTCTTTGATTGTTGTTTTTATTCTACCACCAATTGTAGGGGCAATAAAGTTCTGTACTGAACTAAAGTGATGGCTAATATTTTGCATCACTCAGCTCAAGTTGAGAGAGTAATGAGTTTAAAATGTTTAATAAGTCACAACATGGAGAAAAGAGGGGGGCAGGAACAAAGCTCATGTAAAACTGTGTAGTCTGGTGGCAACATTAAAAGGCCAGATTAAGAGGAGGCATTTTATGTGCAGTAGAACAGCTGTGTTTGAAAAACCTAAAGTGGACTGTGACATTAAGAAGTGCATAGTTATGGCAGCAACAGGTGGGAAAGGAAATGTTTCCCCTGCAGCTATGGCTCTGATGACTTCACTGCCTGCTCTGTCCTTTCTCCTGTTTTACCTCCTTGTGTTGAGCATCATTTAACCAAACTGTGATTAACTTTGTGACCACATCTGCAAAGAGTCACCTGTTGCACTGCATTTAATTGTAATGTGTGCAAATGCTCCTGTCCGTGCACCAAAATGCTTCTTGAGAAGAGGCAACTGTCTTTGAAGAGAAATTGAAAGCCTTCCGTTTATATTGTTTTACTGCAGTGAAGCATTTGGTCCTTAACTGCAGTTCATGTCCTTTGAAGACGTTCACATCTATTTGTATCCCGTCCCCTCGTTGTATTGCATGTTTTGTTTTGTTTTGTTTTTTTTTTTAAATCTGATTCCATCATGCAGTCCAAGATAAATTATTGAACGACTGCTTGACATCATGTAAATTACTTGTTGCTTATCTTGGGAAACAGGCACAGATACATGCCCTATGAGTTATTGACATGTTCTATTGTTGTGCTGGGAGTCTCACTGCTTGGAGTGTGGGAACCCCAGCCCTGCCTGAGCCACATGGCTTTGTTATGCTAATCAGCCAGTATAAATTGAGGAGCAGCTCCTGCAGGAACACCAGAGCTTAAACTACTGTCCAGAAGAAGCTGCTCACCTCACCTGCATAGACATGGCTCCCTGCTCCAACAACTACTCCTCTACACACCACATGAGGATTTCTGTGAGAGACAACGTCAAAGTGAGTAGGAATGATTTTTTTTTTTTTCAAATTCTACAATGCAAATGAATGATTGTTTACAACTGACTTGAATCAAGAACTTACCTGGCTGCCTTTTCTTCAACAGCTGAGAAAACCTGTCGTGGAGAAAATGCGTAGAGATCGCATCAACAGCTGCATCGAGCAGCTCAAGGTCATCCTGGAGAAAGAGTTTCACCAGCAGGAACCCAACTCCAAGCTGGAAAAAGCCGACATCCTGGAGATGACCGTGAGCTTCCTGAGGCAGCAGCTGCAGCCGGGCCTCTGTCAGGCTGACTTTAAGCAAGGCTACTCTCACTGCTGGAGGGACTCTCTGCACTTCCTGTCTGCTGCCTCCAGCACAGACGCCTCTGTCACTCCTCTGCAGAGCCTTCAGCAGCAGAAGCAGCAGCTCCATCAGGTCCAGAGAGCCAGCAACTCCTCCCCAATCTGCTCCACACTCAGACCCACCGTGCTGCAGGAGAGCAGCAGCAGCGGACCTGTGTGGAGGCCGTGGTAGAGACTCCATCACACAGAGACCTGAGGGAATCTGTGGTCTCCCTCACTATGTAGGAAAATTATTTCCAGCCTGCCCATTTTGGGTGGGTTTCTTTATTGTCTCATCACATTGATGGACAAGTAGTAAAAGCAAAGGCTGCCATGTATTTGAAGATCGTCCTGCTTCAATTTGATCTGTTTGCTTTTACCTTACGTCTAAAGCTGGAGGTTGATTTTGAGTGATGATGGTTGTGTCAAATCTTCTGAAATATTTGTTTACTCCAGTGGAGTTTATTTGTGGACTGCTCATTGTAACAGTACATACAGTTTATACTGTAAATCTGCCGTACTGTGTTTACTGACAGCTGCTGTTGAGAGTATTTCTCTTCTGTTATGAATTATCTATGCCAACTTTTTTGGACGTGTGTGTGTATGAGTGTGTGTGTGTGTGCGAATACAAGTGGATGATTTGTACCCGAATGTTGATGTGGTTGTTTTTGTTTACATTTTGGCTCTTAAAACATTTGTATGACAATTACCAATAAAAATGACACAATCACTGAAAAAGAAACCCTGTTCCCATATTTTTATTTCATGAACTGAACATAGATGTTTTTTATTTACAAAGGCAATCTTCCATTTAAAAGATATGTTGATACTCAACCTCTCATTACAAAGGTGGGCATCTAAATTAGTTCTTGAACATATAAGCTTTTAATGAACATTTTTCTTTACTTCTGGCTGACTGATGGGAAACAAACACCGGTCATAACAAGTGAAGAAAAGAAAGTGACAGGTGAAATGGTTTCAGAAAAGCACAGAGAAAGTCCATTTGCTCATGAGGTGTCCTGAGCTTAACTTAAGTTTGGAGAAGGTGATGTGGTATGTGATCCAAAAAGCAACAGATTTTAGATGTTTTTGTACATTGCAGTAAATCAGCTCATTACACAGAGACCTGCTCCTCTTTAGAGTTAAGCCTAACTTTGTAAGGAGCATAACATTTATTTGATTTATTTTAATCCAGGACATAGAATTAATTATCTTTTAATATCCAAAACTAAACTAGGCATACACACAAACACACACACAGGTTCACACTCCTATTTTAAGGAGTCCCATTGACATTCATTCATTTGAAGAGCCTAATCATTACCACTTAATGTCTAACCCTTATCTTAACCTGACCACAATTCAGCCTGAGGTTCTGCCTCATTAAAACCAGGTTTTGGACTACTGGTCCCAACAAGGTCAGTGTTTATGCACATATTCACCATAATCTAAACTTAATTCTAACCTGAATTATAAAACCGTCTTAAACCTCAGAAGACTGTCTCCACACGTGGAGCTCACAATCCTTGTCCCATGAAGACATGAGTCCCCATGGGTGTCTTCAGGTTCAATCTGCACCTGGACACGCTAACACACACACACACACAGTCACAGCGCTGCTGTTGTTTGAGATGAAAAGGCCTTTTGTGGCTGAGAGGTCAGAGCTATTGACCAGTAGATGTGTGAGTAGAGTGTGAGCTTGGCTTTCCCACAGTCTCTGTGTCCACTCACGGCTTAATGCTCTCAGTCAACAGTCGAAGTGTGCCATGGGTGAGCAAGCAGGAGGTTTATTGTCAGCACTCCAACCAAAAGGACAAGGTTTTTTTAGATGTTTTATTTCGTAGAGTACAAGGAGGTTTTGGAGTTTTTTTTTATTTTTTGAGATGTCCTGAGATACAAACCAGAAATATAAAACTAGATTCTGTTTTTGTTTAAAGGGATGTTTGTGTCCAGTGGAGTTTCTTGCTTTATCAGTTCCTCACATGATTTAGTAGTGTGTTTTATTTTAGTAAATTAGAAAAAAAAAGAAGCTTAGTTTGCAGCTGAATTTGTTTGTGACGGACAAATTAAAAATTAAAAATTAAAAAAACGGGTCCCTGTGGCATTTAATTAATCTGCACTTTCAATGTTTTTTCCCCCTGAGTGCCATTAATGGATTAAATGTTATCTCTACTTGTCCCCTGGGCGCACATCAGGTGTTTGCCTGTGCTGCTGATGAGTAACTGGTGTCTGTGATAAGGAGCTGCTGCTGATAAGAGAATGACAGCGTATAATTCACAGTCTGATATGAATCTTGGGAACGGTTTAATCTCTGTTGGTCAGCCTGTGATTGCCTCACCTCTCAGTTATTGAAGTGTCTCCTATTGTCACAAGTCTCAGACCCGCCTTGGTCACATGGCTTTGTTATGCTAATCACTGCCCATAAAATGAAGTGCAGCTCCTCCACACACATCACCTGCACACAGACATGGCTTCCTGCTCCATCAACGGCTCCTCTCATCCAACCAGGACGCATCTGAGTTTTTGCCCTCAGGTCATCCAGATCCTCAGCACATTCACCTTCTTTTGAAAAGTGTGACCACACAGGACACTATGAAAACAATTTCCCTATATTCATTTCACCTAACCATACAGTGTATGTCACTTTACTCATATTATACATATTTTGGCTTTGAAATTAAATCTAAAGGGTTTTATACTGTTTATATTCTTTATTATACAGTATATTTAACTTTTCAATATACTTTATTGTTCATTCTATTCTAGTTGCACAATAACAAGATCGGGCATACTGCCCATTTCACTATGTTTTACTCTGTATGTCTGTACACATAACAAAAAAGTCTTTTTAAAAAAATTTCACCGACACACTTGATATGAGATAATGCTGAATTTTTGATAATGTTGTCTTGGCACTTGATCTCCTCTCCACTGACATTTCATCTCAGTCAAATGACCATCATGGTTAGTGCTTCAGTCCCTGCTACTGGGGAGGAGTTGTGCTCCTTTAGATTATTTTTAAATTTTGTGACAGTGCTGTTGATGGGATGAACACTGTACGTATTTGAAAACACTATATATCCCATGTTTTATCAGGAGGAAAAGAGCAAAGACATTAAATAGACTGTAAACCAAGCATGTATCATAATATATATTTATATAAAACATTTAATCGAGGAGGAGAGCTTCCTGGGGCTGGGGAGCCATGCCCCACAGAACTTTGTTGGTGTCTGGGCTCAGGTCAGGCTGTAGGTCCCAAAGTCAGGGGACATGGTGTTTGAACTGCACTGTGTTAGAGATCTTCAAACTGTGATTGCGAGCATCAAGGTGTGGAGGGCAGCTCTAAGTGTACAGCCTGCTGAAAATTATGATAACAATAAGAAGACACATTTCATCAGTATTTATTTTTTGCTATACAAGATGATAATGAGACCTATCTAAAGACAACAAGAACAAACACACCTTTATCGGTGCACATGCAATAAACATTTTAAATATATTGAACCTATATTATTTGTTGCTACTGTTTTACATTTTAATCAGATTAAGTAATCCAGTGTTTCACTGTTTGCTCATGGTGTACATTTGAATGCAGTTCTGGAAATGTGCAGTTGTATTCATTTGCGGCCTCAGAACAATGATGTAGATTTTGGGCAGGAAGTAGCCGCCAAGCAAGGTCAGGACACTGCAGAGAATTGCAAACACGTGTGCAGCCATGGTTATCGGGCCTCTATTGATGAGGTACAAAGTGAAGAAGCTCATCCAGGAGATCATGTACACCATGAGGCTGAAGGTGACACACTTGGCCTCATTGTAGTTTGCTGGCAGGTCCTTTCCCATGTAGCTAAAAGAGAAGCAAATGATGCTGAGCAGAAAGACATAACCAAGCTCAAGGCCAGAGCCTGTTGAGACAGTGTTACTGCACTCCAGGACAATGCTCTCCCTGTAGAAGTCAAGATCCCAAGACGGTTGAGGAGGATTGAGGGCCTCACGTAGAACAGAAATAAACAAGATGGTGACAGACAACAGGAAAATGGTAATCTCTGGTCCGTGCTTTTTGGCCCATTTGTCATAGGCCGATGGCAGCTTTGATGCAAATTTAAAAATGCAGACAACCTGGAGGGAGCGCACAGCGATGCAGGCCAAGCACACAGTGAAGCTGATGATGAATAGAGGCTGCTTGAGAATACAGGCCAGAGGAGACGGTGGGCCAAAATGACACAAAGAGCTCATGGTGGCAGCAGTCAGGGCTGCCAGCATCAGGAGGCAGGTGCGGCCTCCAGCAGACTTGGCCACAGGCGTTTTCAGGTTAAGCAGCAGAATTACTGCAAAGCTGAGGGTCATGAGAAGACAGGTGGCAAGAAAGAAGAGTAGGGCAATGGAGAGTGGGGCATCCCAGGCAAGCAGCAGGACAGTCCTATTTAGACATTGATCACTGCTGGGAGGGGCCCACTGCTCTGGCAGACAAGGCTGGCACGTAGTGGGTTCTGAGGAAAACACACAAGATATTTGTAAAGGAAAAAACACGGACATATGAGCTAGAGTTTGTCCATAATGGTGTTCACAATCAGTGTTGAATATCATATATACTGATATTATATTATTGTAAATTAAATGTTATACGATAAAAAGGAAACGCACAGCAGCATTTGTTATAGTACATATTGTTGGGCACAGTGTTTCATCTCGAGTGAGTTTTGCTCCTGCATCAGCACCAATTGTTAGTATTACACCCCACCTGCTGGTTGCTCTGACACACAGCAATTTTAACTGATTTCCATTCATTTGCCTGTCCTGTCCTATCAGACAGTTAGTTCTTTCTTTGATTTCTGTTTGGTCTTGATATTAATGACAACTTCCATCACATGCTTCATGCATACAGTATATTCACCTGCATCACTGACAATGCAGACACCCAGGACCCAAACTTAATTTATTGTGATTGCTTTGTTATATTTGCTTTTGTTTGTATGTTTACTTTGTTATTTGTAAAATAACAAACACTATCCTCAATAAACTTTTTATGTGCAGAACCTCCTTTGTGTTTAATCCCCCATCTTCATCATGGCCTCATGAGTGGGTTTATAACTTTCTGTCCCTTTCCTTTCTAGTCTATACATATTCTCAAACTTCAGGTCTGAGGTCTCTAAAATGTAATGAAACCTCCAGTGCCCATACCCAGATTTGCACATTATCCAGAATGAAGCACAAGATTAAAGCAAATATTTTTTCCCAATTACCAATAATTTGTAATCTTAACAGTGATCAAAATGTATGTTATTTTCTATCATTTCAAATCAACCTGTTCTTCCTCCTTTGACCTCTGGCATCTACAAGGCATTTCTGCCTGGATGTACTCTTTCTTTTAATTACTCTCTGTAAAACCTAGAGCTGGTTCTGTGTGAAATTCCAGTAGATCAGCAGTTTCTGAGACACTCAGACCACGTAACGTGCAAAAGTCAACTGAATTGCCTTACTTCAGCAGGTAATCTTGGTCACATCTGCTCTGCATGTCTAATTGTATTGAGTTGTTACTGATTAGATTTTTGTGTTCACAAGCAGTTAATTAAACATGTGTTCCTAATAATAAAGTGCCTCATGAGTGTGAGTCTGCCTTTTATAATGTGTCTCTTTATGTTACCACTTATATTGAGGAATGTGGCAGTGGGACAGGCCTGGCAGTCGAAACAGCAGCCATGGTGTCCTGTCAGCAGCTTCTTGTGGCCTTTCAGGCAGGGAGGAGAACAGATGGACAGAGGCACCTGCACACAAGCAACAGGGTTTAACAAAGATTATAAATAATCTGCATTTTACTGTGTAATCTCATTGAAAGAGAATGGCCAGCGACAGAACACACAACAGATCAAAATGGCTTCAATGGCTTCAAAATGGCTTCATTTCAGTTCAGTGCCATGAATCTATTATTTTTCAGAATGTTATAATCTAATGCAATAAGTGCTGTGGCAGATCTCTCACTAACAACTCCACCATACATCAAGCCATATAAAAAGCATTCAATTTATGCTACAGCGATCTTACCGAGTTTGACTCTTCTCTGTTGTGCCACTCAATTTGATCATCATCAACTGTGAGTGAAAAGGAATCTGCACGGAAGGTGCCCACCACTCTAAGAGACCACACAGTCTCCCTCCAAACCCAGGTCACAATGTTGTACTCTGAGTATGGGTCACCGTTCACGTCAAAGTACACAGAGGTGTTGCCCAGAAGGAATCGTGCCTGCTTAAGCCACAACAGAAGCTTCAAAGGAGAAAGGAGACATTGGTGCTTTACAAAATGTTATGGCAGAAGTTATGGCAATAATGCAAATTTAAATCTTCTCACCTCCCATGGGTACACCCTCCTTCTTTGGCACTCTCCAGAATCACAATTGAGAGCTTGATGCAGAGCATGAGCCACTGCATAGACTGCCTTATACACATTGAAGGATGAGGAAATGTCATATTCTTCCAGTGAGAAATTCTTCCTGGCAAGGCTGTACAGGTCAGTGCTTTGTAGACAATCATTTCCTAGACTCATGGTGCCATTGGAGTCTTTCTGTGTTTGCAGTGAAGCCTGAAACACCTTTCTCTCAAACTCTTCAAAACCAGACACAGCTGCAGATTTGACGGAGACACCAATCACAGTACCAATGGTGTGGATCCCTGGTATCCCTGATATAAGAGTAGCAACAGACCAGTCCTCCGTCCCCACCCACACTTTACCTGTGACATTACGCTCAATGACAAATGGGAAGAAGCCACTAAGTTTTGACTTGCTAGAGAAGACAACAATGGTGTTAACTTTGGTCTTCAGTATGTTCTCCACCATGTTCCGCATGGTCTGGTGATTGTCAGGTTTAAGTGAGGGGATGATTCCTTGGTAGGCAATGCAGATCCCGTGCTGTGGTGCTTTTTGGGAAAGACTCATCATGCCTGACAGGCCATAATCATTATCACTTCCTAAGAGAGCAATCCATGTCCATTTGTACCGAATTAAAAGTTGGATCATAGCAAGGACCTGGTTCTTGTCACTGGGAATAGTGCGCAAAAAGGCTGGATAGAGGATCTTGTCGCTGAGCATTTCATTTGATGCTTCATAAGAAATCTAAAATGAAACACAGAGGATATGAGGAATATTATGTGCAGGCTTGCTGTGGGTCATATTTTTTAAGAATAATGATTAAAACATACTTGTGGTATGAGATAGGCCCCAAATAAAGCAGCAGGGGTGAATGATTTGCTGCTGCTGTCTGGCCCAATTACTGCCAGTGCTGTTTTACTGTAGTGTGCATCTCTCTCTGTCCCAGGTGTAGAGCTGCTCTGGTTCTGTTGCTCCAGCAAATCCAGTGTGGCCAGGACACTAGCTGACAGGGAGCAGATGTCATAAATCTGGTACCCCAGCTTCACTCCTGGTAAAAGAGGCAGCGGTCCACTGCCATTGTTTATTTCTTCCACGGCAAATCTCATAGCTTGCATCAGATGAAACCCGTGTTTGTTGGGGCTACCTCTAGAGAGGGCCATGTGTCAAGAGAGAAAATAATTAAGACATATGATGTACACTCTAAATGATAAAAAAAAAACATTGTTATGTTGATGTCAAGCAACCAGTAAGATGCATTTGATGAATTTTGCAGTTATAAGTTTACTGTGCAGTTAGAGAGTAAACTCACTTATTACATGGACTCAGTGCAGGCAAACCAGTGCTCAGCTCATCTGTGTCGTGGAGAGGAAACATCCCACTGATGGAGAAGTTGCCTTGCAGTTGCAGCCCCTGCCCCTGTGAGACATAATCCAGTTCTCCATCAGTTATCTGCACCGTCAGCAAGGCCGTGGAAAGAAACACAACACTAAACATATCAATATTTTACCTCTACCTCACAAACACACACACATACTAGTGTCAGAGCTCAGTGTGGTTTGCAACGTGAATCAGGGGCTGTATTGGAAAGTGTGGAGTAGCAGAGGGAGGGATGAGAGGATAACTTTTGCATCTTTCCGGTAGTGTTATTTGACTAAAGTGTATTTGCATGTGCAATTTGTTTGGGTGATTGCAAAGTTTTCCTCTTCTTAAAATGAGTTACATAACTGCAGTCAGCTGTGAAAAACAGACTGGTGCTTTTTCTTCCATGAATCTTATAACAAATGACACAAACCAAAATTCAGAGCAAACCCAGACAGCAGGTTTGTCAATGTAAACTACAAATCTCCAGTGAGCCACAGATTTTAAGCTATTTAGAACTGGGTTTATGTTAGGGTTAGACATTTAGCTGTAATGGTCATGGTTAGGGTAAGGGGCTGCTATTTTTTTAAATAACAAAATGATCACAGCAGGGATTTATTTAAAACGACAAAAACAAAGCCCAAGATAGATAATAACTTGTTGTTATGTTGTGAAAAGTATAAAAGTGTAGTTAATTTGGAGAAAAACTCTGAAAGGCTTTGTTTACTAGAAAAAGCAGCTGGCAATAAATATTTCCTAAATGCTAAATAATGATCTAACTGTGACAATAATGCAGTTATTAGGGTTAGGGTTATTATTCTTAATGTTCTAATTTCCTAGGGAACCTCCCTAGGATCAATAAAGTTCTCTGAATCTGAATCTGAAATTACTCATAACACAGTTGTTATTACTAACAGTTATCATGTCTGACTCTCATTTAAGAGAAGCAATTGAGAAATCCTGGTACAGACCTGTGAAAAAAATCTGCTTATGTGTCCTCCTTTGCATACTGGTTGATATTTGAGGCTAAGTCATTGATAACACCTGTTGTAGCAACTAACATACAATTTGACTAAAGCTCACCTGTGTTCCTAGCCTAAACCTACTGTTCTAACAAAAACATTGTGCATATTGTCAACCACAGTGTTGTGAAGGCAAACAAGCATGTAAATGTTCATATCTGATGAGTGAAAAAAATATTTGCATTGTACAAAAAGTCATTTTTAAAGGGAACAACATTGATAAATAGCTTTTAAGGGTAATTCTCATTTACTTGGGCTGGTTTAATTAATGTTAACCTTGTTGTTCCAAAGGGCTCATGTCAAATTTGTTAAAAATGTTTTATTAGTGACAGTTAGATTAATAACATAAGATAAAAGTATAGTTTAAACATTAGAATGAAGTAATACAAAATGCATATTTTTCTGTTTTTAAGGGATAGGTGTGGGTTATAAAAGCAATGATGGTAAGGGTCCTGGTCCACTGTCTGTCATGTCTTATAAATAAAAACATCAAGCCAAGTCAACTTTATTGTCAATATTTGCAATACACCCTGTACATGCCATACAGAGGAATCGAAAAAATGTTTCCCTCGCCCTGTGTGGCTTTCTTACTTGCAACAGCTAGATAAAGTCCCGCTATCACAGTTGCAAAGTAAATAAAAGTGAGGCTATATATTCAAATCTTCTCTCTCAGTTTAAAGAAATGTTTAATAGCAAAAGAAATATGTAGGGGTTCTTTTGAAAGATAAAAAAATAAGCCTCACTAATTTCTAACTGGAACAAAGTCTTCCAAGAGTTGTGGTGGCTGCTTGACTGCGGTCTATTTTGTTGGTCACCTATTCACAGGTCTGCCAGCAGATGAGCCTGCCTGTTAGTTGGTGTATTATGCTCCATCCTTGGCTGATTTTTATTAATTAAAAATGCCAATTGCACAAGCTTTAGTATCAAGTGTACGATTTGATGGTTGTCATTGTACAAAAGGGTTTTTATCTTTGAAGGTGGACATTTGTTAAGTTTTTAAATGTTCTTAGGCCTTGCCCTTCACTGATGATGCCAAAGATCAAGATAGTGTATGTTCATACTGTGGTGATTTTGAGGTGTAAGAGTAATAATGCTCTTCAGGTTTTTTTTTTTCATCAGATATCAATTTGCACTGTGCCTCTTTCATTTTGTGCAGACCATGGCCCCTAATCCATGGCCCCATCTGATCCTCTGTCAGATCTAGAAGATCTATATGAGTAGCTCTTCCAGCTACTCATGTGACCCTCAGGAGTCAATTAAATATCTCAGCCACACCATCCTGAACAAGTTCATATACGTGTAGTCACCATGTGTTCAGAAGGATGTCACAACTTAAACCAATCACCATTTATTCCAGTGATTATGGATTTTGGTGGCAGGCTGCCATGCCTTGTGTGACATGTTACCTATTCAAGTCAGTGCCAAGCATATAATTTGTTGTCTGGTGTTGTTAAAGCAAGTTGATTCTTTGTGTATGACATACAGTATACTGAATATATCAAAAATAAGGCTGTTAAATCATCATTTGGTGTGGTTTATGCAGATTGTCAGATTATCATGTTTGTGTGTGTACACCTGGTATTCCTTATGTTGTGGGGACCTAAATCTGTTTACACAGTCAGATTATGGGGACAAAAATCTAGGCCCCATAACGTAAATGGCTCAAATTTACGGTGAAGTATGTTTTAAAGTTAGGCTGCACGGATAAAACGTGTTGGTAAAAGATAAAGAACACCCATGGTACAAAGATACAATAGTATCTGGCTCGCTCTGTTTGCGTCACTAACGTGCGACGCACACGTTGAGGTGAAAGTGCAAGGCTGCCATTTTTTCGAAGAGATCCTCCTCAGTGAGACGTCCGGAGACAAACTACGAGTTTCGGCGTCACTTTCCAGCAGTTTAATTTGCCCTTTGGCGCATTGAACGCACGCAGTGGACGAGGTTCACAGAAACTCTGTGTATTTGAGCTCAGTTTAAGGCGCATGCTTAGCTCGACATTGCACGGGTCCGCAGACAGCTACTTAGCTCGGCGGGCTAACATTAGCCGTGTCTGTAAACAAACTCTCGACACTGTGGAGACCCAGCCGCTGATAAACCACCGCGAACTCTGCAGGTTTGGCCACAAACCCAGCCCAGGGCATAGCTAACACCAGCGAGTGTGAGCGGTCTGGTGCCGCAAGTCTGGATGTTTTCAACACAACTTAAGTTTTGATGACAGTGCGAATTTCTTCACAGCAGCTCAGAGCTCTGTCGTTTTAGGAGACGGGGGAAACACTCGACACCCAAACACACACTCTAACATCGCTATGTCGTCCTTCTCGGAGTCGGCTCTGGAGAAGAAGCTGTCGGAGCTGAGCAGCTCACAGCAGAGTGTCCAGACTCTGTCTCTGTGGATCATCCATCACCGCAAACACTCGGGTCTCATTGTTAAAGTGTGGCACCGAGAGCTGAAGAAAGGTGAGAGCTGCCCCTGATAAATATGTTGTAGGTTTAGGGAGACGCATTTATACCGTGGTAGAAAATGTGCAAGTGTATTACATGTTTCAGTAACTGAAAAATAACTGTAAGAAGTCAGTCCAGTTGCCTGTATCTACAGTTTTGAGGATACAGTGACCTGGAGTGCTGAGAACTTTCACAGAATTGTATGAGATATATTAGTAATAATAATATTAAAGAACTCTTAAACAAGAACTAAGAATGCATTGGCAAATATCAGCTTTAAAATATAGTACAGGTAAACACACCAATATCTGCCATATGACAAATGACTACAACAGTTAACAGTGTATTTTGTGTTTTTTAATGTCAGATTTTGCCTACATTGGAACTTTTTGTGTGTGTGTGATTATGCTCTTTTAACTGTTATGTGAATTAATATGTCCTATGTTTGCTGTCCCTTGACTCTGTCATGGTCCTGTGAATGTTGTAAGCACCTTTACCATGAAAGTTTTTCCTGTGTTTACAAAAAACAATATTTCATTTATTTTGAATGAAACTAGGGCTCAGTTGTTAATTTATAAGGATACATATAAGGATAAATGTAAGAGTACTAAAGACTGATATTTGCTTCTGATTGAAAGTCAAAGAAACAGTCACTTGTGGATTAAAACTTCTTCATGGACCAAACAATAACTTTAAAAATGGAAAAATGCAAATTACAAATCAATTATGTCTGTGATGTGTAATGTCCTAAAATATGTTTAAACTGCACGAATATTGTGCACGTTTTGGATCTTTGTTGTGCTGTGGTATCCATTGTTCAATCCAGTGCATCCAATGGTCAGCATTTGATGTCACTCATTCAGCAAGCAAATAAATCTAAGCTTAACTGACTTAAAGTCAAGTAGATCAGGTTGTCGAGATGTGAAGTTTCCTTGTAGAAAACTGTTACTCCACTAAGACTTTGGCTGTAATGCTAAAGCTACTTAGTAATGTG
Organism: Brachirus orientalis; assembly: GCA_016785285.1. Lineage (NCBI taxonomy): Eukaryota > Metazoa > Chordata > Actinopteri > Pleuronectiformes > Soleidae > Brachirus > Brachirus orientalis. The sequence continues at coordinate 9,385,816 of JAFBJR010000150.1, forward strand.
ACAGAAAAAGAGGAAAATGTAAACAGTTTAATTAATTTTTTTTGTGTCCAGCTAAAAGCAACAGGAAGCTGACTTTCCTGTATCTGGCCAATGATGTCATCCAGAACAGCAAGAAGAAAGGTCCAGAGTTCACCAAAGACTTCGAGTCTGTCCTTGTTGACGCATGCTCCCATGTGGCCAGGTAAAGAATGATGTACAATGTTTGCTTGCACACAGTTATCTGTCAGGTTTATAATGAGTTTGGGTATATTTGTGAGGACACTTGCTAAATGTATACCTATGTAGGAATAAACTACTCAAACTAAAATTGAATGCAGTGTTTGTCTTATTTTTTCTTGTTTTCAACCAAACAAAATTTGCTAAAGGGGATAATAGTGTAAAGCGAATCAACTCACAAAAATAACCAAATTTGACCTAATGTGTTTATAGGTTTATCTTGGGACCCACATTTATCCAACTCCAAGATAGGGTGATACAGCAACAGCCTTTTTAGAGATAAATTAGACTAAATATAAGATATGTGCTCCTACATTGCTTTGGGAAATAATAACTGTTGGTTTCTGCTGCTAAATTGTGTTTTTCCTCGTTTCTTCTGCAGTGAAGCAGATGAAGGATGTAAAAAGCACATGGAGAGGTTGCTGAACATTTGGAAGGAGAGGAACCTCTATAGGGCTGACTTCATTCAGCAGCTCAAACTGGCCATAGAAGACACCAACAGTCCCAGGCCTTCAGGTTGGACTATATCATTATTATATACGGTGCTTAACAAATTTATTAGATCAACTGACATAAAAAGAAGAAAACATTATTTTAGAAATCTTTCAAAAACTTAGTTATTTATTTGGCAAATAAAAAAATGAATTCACCTTTTTATACCGGACTTCTCTAAGACGTCAGAAATTAATCAAGCTTAACGAATGCAAGTAAATAACTATAAATTGACATCTTAATCAAGAACTAACAATGTGCTTTACTATTTTTTCTGTTGGGTTTTTTTTTTTTTTTTTGGTAAAATGGTAAATTTTTAAATTATACAATCATTACACTAATGATTATATTTTAGCATTACAAATATAATGTCAGTTAAAGAGCTTCTACATACTGGTGTATAAACCATTACAGTATAGAAACATTATATATCAACTGTGGTAACTACTACCCATGATCTTACTGCAGTTTTAGATTAGATGAGCAGATCACCTCTGCTTCTGTCAATTTGGCATTGAGAAGTTATAAGTTTAACTTTATTTCTACAGTGCAAAATATAGATATACGATAGAATACAACATATTGGTATTACTGATATTCATTTTGCAGTTACACAACATACAGGTTAAACAAACCACACAGGTTAAATATACAGTGCACAAAAGAATCTGCTTCTGGTTCAGCAGAAGGGTAGACAAAATATTCAGTTTATTATGTTTAAATGTAGGGATTCTGAATCATCTGTTTGAGGGGAGAAGTTGGTATTCGATGAGATGGAGTTGGCTAACATGATCATGCTTTTTCTGTGTGCCTCATAAAAATTGCTTAGAACTGGTAGACCAATGATGTTTGCGCAGACTTTTCCTTGATTGTGCAGTTAGTTAGTAAGTTTAACAGTCAGGCTACTTATGCAGACTATGCTACAATACAACAGCACGCTCCATATCACTGACATACAAGAGACTACATCTCATTTTGTTGGCATTTTGACTTTTGGTTTGGTCATTTCTAAACTCGACACTGCAGAGGAGAAGAAGGCAGTAAAACGCACTTATCAAAAGATCCAGGAAGATGAGGATGACGAGGATGACGACTATAGAAGCCACAACTCTCCCCGTAACGCGGATCCCTCTGCAAATCAGCTGGTGAGGAGGCCAAGGGTTTTACTCATTTTACTCTTATTCGCCTTCACCTTTTTTTTCTTTGTGTCGTGGTGTCTCCGTCCTCATTCAATTCTCTATCTAACTGTAAATTCTAAACATTCTGACACAAATCTTAAGACAGAGGAACTGGTGAAAGCCCTGCAAGACTTGGAGAATGCAGCATCAGGTGATGCAGCTGTTCGTCAGAAGATTGCCTCGCTCCCACAGGAAGTCCAAGATGTTTCTCTGCTGGAGAAGATCACTGGTAAGTCTTAAAAGCTCGGCTTAATCAGAAATCACTTTATTCAGATTACATTATACATTTTATTTATTTTACATTTTAAGAATTAGAGTTTTCTTATTGAAACTTGCATCTTAATTATATTAATTTGTTGTGTTTTAAAATTCCTTACATAATTTACTTGTTCCTGTTTGATTTCTGTATCATGGTAGGATTGCCTCAAATAAATCTTCGAGGGATTGTGGCAGAATTTATAAAATGCTAGTATGTATACTCAGTCGTAAAAATTAATACATTTTGGCTGTGTTTTAGACAAGGAAGCAGCAGACAAGCTGTCAAAGACGGTTGATGAGGCTTGTTTGTTGCTGGCGGAGTACAATGGCCGGCTTGCTGCAGAGCTGGAGGATCGGAGACAGCTGGCCCGCATGCTGACTGAATACATTGGCAGCCAGAAGGAGGCGCTCATGGAGAGAGAAAAGAAATTAGAGGTGAGACACCTCAATCGCTAACTGCCAATACCATTCATACAACAGGTTGCATATATGTGGTAATCTTACAAGATCCTTACTACATCCCATTTTTAGCTGACGAGTTCTGCACTCACCCCAATCTTTAATGCCAATGGCAGTTATTTTATATTACGGATTTGATTGAATTGGTCATATTTTACCACAATGACCTATTTGATCTGCCTTATTTTTCCTCTGTCCTCAATGCTCTGATAGCTGCAGTGCAGTGATGCACACTCACACACACACTTGTTTGCATAGCTATTCTTCCTACAGCACTGAATTGAATTCTATTCAACAGCTCAAAGGAGAATTGTTTTTTTTTGGGCCTGGGCCTTATGTTCTTTAAATGTAGGTGTATATGTGAATGGTACTTGCAAGAGGTTTCCTAGTTGGTCCAGTAGATCGTATCGGGTGGCATCCGCAACAGGCCGCACTGGCTGCAGTGTAGTCTCAATCTTGCAAGAGTTATGTCAATCACGTTTCCAGCGTCCTTCCTGCAACAACTCTCATGTCCCTCCCATGAAACTTTGAGTGACATTACTGCTCCAGTCATGTTGCCAGACTCTTACAATTGCAATCCCATTTAATGGTGAAATCAAGCACTTTTTATGGCAATAACTCAGACATAACTCGTGCAAGATTGAGACTACATTGCACCCAGTGTCGCAGATGGTACCCGATATGATCGACTGGACCATCTAGGAAACCTTTTGTAAGTACCATTCACATATACACCTACATTTATAAACATAGCGCCCAGTTAAAAAAAACAGAATTATCCTTTAAATAAGTGGTATCCCTAACCTTATCTATAACCACTTAATGCCTAACCTTAACCTACCCATAATTTAAAACTTAGTTCTAAACTTTACCAGTTCCTCAGAAATTAGGTTCTGCCTCATCAGGAACAGATTTTTGTCCCAATTGAGAACTACTGGTCCTGACAGAAAAGGTCCTAAAAAGGTAGCACACACATACTCACACAGCGGGTGAGTGTTATTGAGTTTGTAGCAATACATTCAGTGTTTATACAGAATATAAGTGCTAACACTCCAGTATCAAAACAATTGTTGAACAAACATGGAGAAAAGCATTTTCCCCCCAGTTTAGTCACAGTTAAATCATAGGCTATGATGCAAGTTAGTACAGAAGATAAAATTTCTTTCGCATATGCTAGTAGTAAACACCAGACCAAGATGAATCACCCTAGCACTTGTCCTTTTATGTGAGTGGAGAAAACCTACAGATAGGATGGTGGTAGAGAATGCATACCCAGTCATTTAAATAAAGGTATGAATGCTGCCCAAACTGCACTGTGCCACAGATGGTCACATGAAAGCTAATGTGTCCCAGTTCATATGTTCATTTCATAAACAGTAGCTTATACTGATTCATCCTTTTCATATTCTTTATTCATGTGTGAACTAGTTTGCATGCTAGAAATGGAAAGGGCCTTGCTATCCCCCGCTCGGTTAAACCTACAACCAAGTTGGTCAAATAATTAAAAATTTTTTTGATTGTTAATTGCAGGAATACAAGCAGAAACTGGCAAGGGTGACTCAGGTGAGGAAAGAGCTCAAGTCTCATATCCAGAGTCTGCCTGACCTCTCCCTCCTGCCTAACGTGACCGGGGGACTGGCCCCACTTCCCTCAGCTGGAGACCTCTTCTCCACCGACTGAGATGTCTTTGCCCAGACAAACTTCCCTGATGCTCCTCTGCACCAAAACCCAACCCCATGTTTGATCCACAACATACTCTCCCAGTTGTGTCTACAGCTAGAGGACATGTGGTCAAACCTCTGTCAGGTGGAGGAGCCAGCTTACCTGTTAACTCCAAATCTGCATGGCAAAAGGGAGAAAGGGACATGAATAGGAAGGTTTGGTGAAGTCAAATTGCTCTGCAGAGGAGAACATAGACTCTGTTGGCCTGGATTCTTTCCTTTCTTACTCAGTCAACAAGGATTCCACTCCACCAGCTTGGAACAAGATTCTTTCCTGTTTTGTTTTTATTTGTCTAATTTAGGAGGAGAAGAGGAGTGAAGAAGCCTAGCTTCCACACACCTAAGTATTTGTCAGGGTGTGTCATTTCTTTGTGGAATTTTGGAAACAGAAAAAGACATTTGCTCTGAAGTTGTCAGAGGTTGTGACGACACTGTGAACAAGATGTACCTTTCATTAGTTTTATTTTTATGGCTTTGAGTTAATGGCTTTTTAATGACACATAGTCTGACAGGTAGTTTTGATGAGTGTACAATTTCGGAAGAGACCAGATTGAGTTTAATGTATGATGGATTTTGGATGTTTGATGACTGATTTGATGATGATGATCTCTGCATTGACAACTGTTACACATTACACCCAGTACAGCAACACACCATAGACACAGACTATAGGATTTGTGGGACAGTATCTTGATGAAAGTGTGAAATTTTTTGTTTCTCTCATTTAAAGAGTAAAACTGTTCACATTCAGAGTTCCTGCGTGTTTTCACGCTTAATGCTTAAAGGGTGCTGAGGCTGCTTATGTTAAGTGTGTACAAAGAAAGGTTTGAGATTTGTGTAGCAAATCCTGGATGTTGATGAAAAAATTCAAGTTTGCTTTTGAAGTAAACCTCTGTTTTTTTTTTTTTTTTTATTAAATCAAAAAATAGTTAAAAACGTCAAAGGTACAGTATCTGCTGAAAGAGAAGAATTGTCTTCCTGTTATTGTATATCACAAGATCTGTTTTGGTATTAAAAATTAGTGAAATTTGTCTATTATATACATTACATTCAATGTGACTTGAACATCTTTGTCTTCATTTTTAAATGTTAAAAGGCTCATATGGTTGACAATATTAAATTTGCGCATAAAATGGTCATTGCACATATTTCTCGATTATACATTTTAGTCTTCTATTAAAACTGATAAACCCTCATTACAAATACTGTCATTTTCATATTCTATTTAGGAAGTATGACTTTTTCCTTGTGTTGTAATTGGTACAGCATAATTTCTTGACATTTTGCCTCAAATATAAAACTGGGTGTCTATGCTCATGAATTTTTTAAATTAAAGTAGATTACAGTATCTGTAATGTGCTGATGCAGCAAGCTTCGGAGAGAATAGCTGTTACAATTCATTTTCAGTAAACTCCTGACTGATTGGTGTCTCCAGGCAGTCTGTATATAAGATTCAGTCTTTAATACCATGATTATTAAAGATAATTACAGTGTCAACATTTGTGCCAGGAAGGATTTCAGGCACATTCTGACTCAGTTGTGCATCACAATTGATAATAGATTGGTTCTATCTTATCTACCTGTTGTGTGGTATGTCTCTCGCAGAATCTCTGCAAAATCATACTGGACTAGCACGACTTCATTGACAGGCAGTGTTTTTCCAATGAAAATGATTTAGTGATTACTAATAAACTGGAGCTATTTGAACATGACTACATGGTAAATGATCTGTATTTATATAGTGCTTTTCTAGTCTTGACCACTTAAAGCTGCTTTACACTACAGTTTTGCCATTCACCCAACATATCTGTGCAGTGTGTTTTCCTACCATACAACTTTCATACCCATTCACATGCTGCTGTCACAGTTGTCAGGAGCAACATGAGCTTACATGTCTTGCACATGGACACATAAGCATGTAGACTAGGGGAGCCAAAAATCAAACCCACAACCTTCCAGTTTAAAGATGACTCCCTCTGCCATTGAGCTACTATTGCCCCACGAGTGTTCTGTTGTCTGTCTAAGGTAATTGCACAAGATTAAGACAGAAAACACTCTGTTTAGTTTGTTAAAAAATAAAAATGTATTGCTCCCTGGTGCAGTCATACTGATGTCATATGATTCTATGATTTTATCTAATATTGAAATAAAAATTGTTCTTCTCATTCCCGACAGATATAACTTTGACTATTACTTTATTATCCCCAAGGGGAAATCCTCTCCCTGCATATTCACCACTCCCAGGTTGAACAGTCTATGTCTCCCCCCATTGGAAAATGTGTGTCATGAATTGAAGCTATTACAATTACCACACCTGTGGATATTTATCGCTAGGATACACTCTCTGAAAATCCTTCAAAGCCCACAACTCTGTGCTTTTCATGTGTACATTTTTCCACATTAAACAAACTGCTCCATCAGAAATATGTTCCACTATGAATGTGAGGGGACAACAAAGCAGGTGACACCTGTTGTATACTGTATATAAAAGAGAATAACATGCATGTAAATGGCGTGATTTGGTTTTAATATGTCTTTAAATTGATTGATAACAATTTACTACTATTTAAAACATGAATTCAAAGCTGAAACATTTAATGCCTCTGACGGGTCACCTGTAGTTGTTTCAGAGCAGGCCCACACTTTTACCACTGGCCTATTATCATTATACTTTTTTTAAAATAAAAATATACTTTTGCCAAAAGAAATCGAATAAATGTACAATATTATTTTTTTGTTTATTATATGAACATTTTCAGGGATAAAAAAACCACATTTACACTGCGCATTAGCATTAGCAGCACGTCGGTGCTAACGTATGACGTAAGCACGGTTGCTATGGAGACCGAGCATAATTTAAAAAAAATCAAATCACCGTTACTTTGTCGTTACTGCCTCATTCCTCTCTTGCTTTTGCACACTGAAGTACAGTGTACGGACAAAACTGACTTTTCCACTTTTAGTGGAGGATTTTTTTTGCAAAAGTCAACAAACACCAACAGAAGGGAGACCAGCTAAACCCAAATCATCATCACTGAAAAACGTGAGTGTTTATTAAGTTTTAATTATTAAAATCACGTTTTATAACTGTTCACTCAACGTCCTAAATTTAATCTAGCGGGTGCTGACAGTTATTCAAACCCATTTACTAACTTTTTCCATGTTATTTGTTTGTGAAATGTGTAAGACTTTAGAGCAAGTAACTGAAATATAACAATGAGAATTTAGAGTTAAGGCCCGTTTACCTTTTTAAACCTTGGCTAAGCTAGCTAGCTAGCTGTTCATATGTTAAACCTGTTTCTGAAATTTAAACTTATTTAAAGTAAATTTCAAGTGTCAGGCAAATGTGAAATAACGCTGTGGTGAAGTAGCTGTAGTTTGTACTTGGTGCTTTTATCCCTCATGCATTTGACTGTAAAAGTGTGTAAAAATCATCTTCCCACCAGTGTGACAGGATCCCAGTCAGATTCAGACTTGAAGAGAGACTGTAGGGACAGAGCAGCAAACTCCTGCACCAACATGGAACTTAGTGCAGTGTTTCAGTCCACTGTTGAGCAGATGGAGCCACAGGATATTTTAGACACAGCATGGGCTTTAGTCAGTGACATTTTGCAACCTGCAACCAAAACTTATGCTCCCACTACTGCTACTGATGTCCCTGCTGCAGAGGTTTACATTCACCCTCAGTCAATCCATCTGGAAACTGCTCCACTCATGTTTGAGCAGCCTTTCATGCCCATGCACATCCAGGAAAAGGTGAGATTATAAGTGCAGGTCAGACTGAGATTCATAAGGATCTTTATGAAAAACATTTTGGTCAACATAAGTTCAGTTTTAATCTAAGCTTGTCCCATGTGTTGCTGAATGTAATGAAAGATTACCAGTATGACTTGTCAGTTACCGTAATAACTGCCATAACTGCTGAGTCATAGTTGGAAAGGAATAATTCAGAGAATTCAGTGATGTTAGGAGTAAATGCAGCAGCAATGCATTAACAAGTTTTATACCGTGGAGTGATCTTCACAAGAAAACTGGCCTCTGTGACCCTGTGCAGAAACACTCACACACCAGTGAGATGTGTTGTGTTTCTCTGCAGCTCATTCACACAGCTACTATACATTAAAGAGGGATAAAACACTGACTCCTGGTGGACAGATGACACAGATGATGCAATTTATCTGATCATCGTTGTGTGTGTTTGTTTTTTCAGAATCTGCCAGTGCTGGAGCTTCCTCAAGGTCTGGCGCAGAACCTCATTCCTGTTGGAATAGTGTAAGTAACACACACAGAGATGTAAGCACACAAAGGGCTATGAGACAATGTTTGTATCTTAAATCATTGTCTTTCTTTCTGTTACTTATGTTTGTGTTTATTTCATTGTTGTAGGAATGGAGAGGTGGTGTTTGCATTGCCGGAAGTAACATCATTTGCTCCACAGAGCATCTCCATTTCACAGTAAGTCAGCCTGACCTCCTGATCTGTGGCTCTTCTATAACACTTCTTTCCTCAGAGTTTCTCACAGCACTGACTCATGCTCTGATTCTGTTTCAATAGAAAGAGAAAGAGAACGTATCAGAGCCAAGATGAAGATCAGCCCTACGTGAAGAAGCCGCTGAATGCCTTCATGTTGTACCTGAAGGACCAGAGGCCAAATGTTGTGGCTGAACTCCAGTGCAGGAATAATGCACGGGTGAACACAGTCCTTGGTCAGAGGGTGAGTGTCTTTTCTCTCTGTGTTTGAGACTCACTGTGACACAAACGTCATCACAGTATGATAAAAGATTTACAGGTTTTCTTTATTTGCGCATTAAGCAGTTTCTGAGACTGTATTTGTAAATCCTCACATCTTCACAGTGGTTCTTGTTTTGTCTTTATTGCTTTATTGTCATGTGACGAGAGAACAGATCTAAATGTAAAGTGGATTTTCATTGTTTTATGTCACATTGTACACAGTGAATGTAATTTTTTATGTTTGTCTGTGTGCAGTATTCACCGAGAAGTTGTATTTAGTTGTGTGTGGCTGTTTGTTCTGAAAGTTTGTTTCTGTGTGTCCCCAGTGGAAGTCAATGTCAAGCAAAGAACAGGCCAAATACTATGAGGAAGCTGAAAGGCTGAGGAAGCTCCACACTCAGCAACACCCAGACTGGTCGTCTGATCAGAACTACGTATGTTAGCTCACACATATTTACATTATTACAGCAGATGATGTTGCAATAGTTTTCATTTATTTATTTATTTATTTATTTGTTTGTTTATTTGTTTATTTATTTGTTTGTTTGTTCATCATTGACCAAACAAAACATTGTACATTCAATACAAACCAAACAAAAATACTTTTACAAAAGCTTGAATGAAAAGGAGCAGAAAGAAGAAAAATGTCTTTCTCACATAACGTATCATACAACTTAATTAAATTCTGCATGTCAACACAACACAGAACAAAGCAACAAAGTTAACCTCTTTCATTATATTTTCTTCTCATAATGGCTTTGATAAATTTTTGAACACAATATTTAATTTTACTTTTTTAGTTTTTTTATCCACACTGTTCCATAAACTGACTCCATTCACAAAAACACGTCTCCCTCAATTTGGTTCTGAATCTCTCTTTTTAAATATCTCACATCCTTTAAAATTATAATTTCTTAGTTTATTTTAAAATATTTTAGTTTTTTTATTGTGTTCTCTATTTATTTCATTGGTAAACATTTTCTTTAAACATGACCTTTATACATTACTTGGAGAACACTTTAATCAACTAGTTCATTAATTTTAATATCTTTATCTTTAGACTTGATAGATGATCTGTATCTGCTTCTTCTGATGATTTTTATTGCTCGTTTTTGTTAAATGAAAACTGGATTAATGTAATGTATGTTTTACATGTAGTTCCCATATTTCAACACAATAAGTAGTTGTTGCAAAGAGTTTTCTTCAGCTGACATGAGATATATATCTAATGTTTATGTTTTTGAATTTATCCAGGGCAAAAAGAGGAAACGGATCAGGAGAAAGTATCACACCAGTACTGAGACACTGAGCAACTAGAGCTGATATGCTCCACAAATGCACAGCCTACACTGACTCCCCCATCCTCAGTTAATACAGTATGTAAATAATATGTAAATACGTAGCAAGTAAATAAACGGACAGAGACTTTTATCTGTGAAGCAATGTCACTGTCTTAAACATTTTATAGTTTACTGTTGTATAGGTCTTGTTTTTATTGTATTTTGCATATTGTTGTTTAACTTTGACTTGTAAGGTGACCCTAGTGTTTTGAAAGGGGCCAATAACCTGTATTGTTATGTATTTTTCTTATTATTAATAGTATTGCCACTTAACTATAATGTGTCAGTTTTTTATCCATGCTGTATTAGATTTGTATTGCATTATTATTCCATTGTTGTCTTTTTTGGATGTTGAATGTCTTGTGAATAATGCACTTATTTACTTAATTATTTTTGGTGCTGCCTTGATTGATGATGTGATAACTGTTTTTAATAATTAGGAGGGAAAGAGGTTGCATTTTACATTTTGTTATTATTTTGGATGTGTTTCCAGGCAGCTAAGTAAAAACAAACCATGTGACATATCAGTGATGATGATGTGCTAAATTAAAATGTGACCCTCAGCACAAGACTGTATTTTAAAACTTAATTAAATCTGGTTTTGTAGTTCAATATTTCTATATCAATGTAAATAGTGCATTTGGTGTTTATAATTGGAGTGATTTATTTTGTGTTTTTTTAAAAAATAAAATTAATATATTCAGTCACCTCTATATTATTGCCACTTTTGTTAAAAAAGGAGCTTCATACTGTTGTTTCACCAAAAATAAAACCTTCCTTAGGTAAAAAGACTTAATTACTCACTTCAAACCATGCTGCAGGTAGTGAATCGCAGCAGATCTGACACACACTGTGACATAAAGCAGGTGATGTCTTGAGACAAGGGTTTTAGCTCTGCAGGGGCTGTTTGAAGAGAATCTGCAGGCATAGCTTTGAAATGAAAAACAACCATTTATCATATTTGTATAGTTTTCTATTCCCTTCTCACCAATGTCATAGTGTCTGACAACACTATAGCGGAAACCCCATTTAAAAATGACCATAATGCAGCTTGATGGCGTTCATATATTTGGAGCTTTGATGTATATTAAACAAAAAACATGACAGTGTAATTTTTCAAAATAAAAATTGCTTGGTTTTCATGATGCTGGAAATACAATTTTATATGCGTTTATTTACACTGGAGTTCACCAAGTTTCTAAGGGACATCCCAGGCCACAACCCTAGCCATTGTTAGCAATACCTGTCAATAACCTGTACACAGGTTTGGTGCACACAAACAGTGTAGCAACATGTTCATAATATACAGGTATATCATAATAAAAATGAAAGAGTACAAAGTATATGACTGAATTGCTGTGAACCAAATATCACAGAATCAGAATATGTTTTATTGGCCAAGTAGGAGTGCATATACAAGGACATAAATAAACTGTCAATAAGTGAACAAACTGACATTTAAGGCCTTTTTCCTGTACTGTACAGCAGTATATGCAATATATATGTACATAGTGTATTTACAACTTGTATATGAACTGGATAGATGTTGAACAATACTGCAGATTTGTGAGCTTGACGTCGTATGTACACACACATGCATACAGACACACACACATACATGTATGCACACATACATACACATAAATGTGTGCATATATATATATATATATATATATATATATATATATATATGCACACACACAAACATACACACACATACATACTGGCGCTTACTACAAGTAAGCTGGAAGTAATAAGTGTTGAATGGCTTTGCCCACATAAAGCCAACGCATAAACCAAAGAAAGTCGTGTACAGTCGTGTTAAAGTCCTGATGTGCAAAGGTCATTGTAGTTCTGTGATACATATTGAATAACGAAGAGTGAGGGGAGGACTACTGTTTGTTGCTCTCTGAACCATTACAGATTAGACAAATTCTTTATTAAAGTTTAGAGTTCTGGACCTATAAATATGTATGTACAGCAACACAGATAAAATACTAAGAATTGTTCAACAATTATCAACATAGTCCAAATTTTTAATCGTTCATTGACTCTCCAATACAACACTGTTCCTCCCACAAGACGTCAGATGGCTGCCCTGCTGCGAGTCGGTGTTGTCTTCGGCTATCTTCGTCACATTCGATCAGGGATCCAAACCATACGTAGAGCTAAAGTCACGTGACGTGGCTTGCTCCGCCGTATGAGCTTCGCCGTATGCCCACTTTAGCTAAAAACATCTCTGTTACAAGTGACCGCGCGATTCTGTGATTTTAATGACCTCAGACTGATATATATAAATTGTCTTTACACCATAGTCCTTCGAAGGGCACTGGTCTTTGAGACATATAGCACGGAGACGCGCTTTTAGACATTTTGGACGTCTTTGCGTGCTAGCTAGCTAAGGTTAGCGCGTTAGCCAACATCACCATAAACATGAACATAGACAACGTGAATCAGTCCGTCACAACTGGAGTGCCATCCACGACGTCTTCAACTTCAAGTAATTGTGTCGCAAATGATAATGTCGCAACCAACGTCAGCAGCATCCCTTCGATCACCAGTAATGGTAAGTAACGTTATGGAACTTAGGCTAATGTTGTGCTAAATGGTTAGCTCAGTTCACAGTAGAAAAGTTTCCACTAAAGTTTCCACTAAAGGATTAATGATACCAGTAAAACGTAAAAAGGAAAACAATGCAGTTCAACAAATTCTGCAGTCGATCTTGTGTAAATTATTGTAATATCCAGTTTATATTCACATTGTTATAGAAGGGTGTTTAATCAGCTGTGATCATTTTTGAAGGATGTACTGTTGGTTGTGCTGTTGAGATGCATCAAACAGGGAGGTTATTTTAGTTTGACTAAAATAATAAGTTTTATAGCACTTTTTATAAAACAGGTTTAGAACTCTCCACTGATATAAAACAGAAACTCAAGCAACAACTGTAACAAATACATGTAATAGGAACAACATTACCTGCCTACATATTGCAACAGTTCTAGATCAACACACACTGAATCCCTTAACAGGGACAATTGCACTGCAATTTGCATACACTTTTCACAAACTCTGCGATAGGTAGACATTTATTTTTATTTGACTTAATGCGAAATTAATTCCAATGACTTACTTCACAGCTTCTACATCAGCGGCCATGGCAACACCATCAGCAGACACATCTGTCTCCAATGGTGTCTATGTTCCTGGCGGTATCACCAATGGAGATGTGAAACCTACCATCTCCACCACACCCCTGGCAGATTTTCTTATGCAGCTGGAAGAGTATACTCCAACAGTAAGTCAAGTGTGGTGACTGTATGATGCAATCACATTGGAACACATTGTCAGAAACCAGACAAAAGTATTTTCAGCTTGTACCTAATATCTACATGTACCTAACATGTCATTGCAGCCACAGGTACTGATAACACCACAGTATTCAATAAAACTCAGTCCATTGTTTTATTCAAAACATGTAGATACTGTTGTCTGTGTTTGGCTCACCTGGTGAATTAAATAACATAGAAAAGAAATCAAGCATGTCATTATAAAGTACTGCAGTACAATTCTGCCACACGATGTCCTGCTCATTAAATTGTATCAATATAATGTGTAATAAAGTGGTTAATATTGTTAACATTTGATGAACATTCATGAAAAATTTATAACCCCTCCTTGTATTAACTTCTTCTTCGGCTTCTCCCTTCCATGCCTCCATCTTGCCCTGTCCCCATTAAGTAATATTATCCATATAATGTCCTTTTTCCCTTTTTAGATTCCTGATGCAGTTACAGGATACTACCTCAACCGCGCTGGCTTTGAGGCATCTGATCCAAGAATGTAAGTCCTGCCAGGGCTACTTGCTATTTTCAGTGTGAGCTGGTCTGCTCAGTAGCCATTGGAAGTGATTGACACCAAGCACAGTGCTAATTACCCCAAATCAAAAACACCAAATTACAGAGCAGAAATAAGCACAAATGGAAGCTGATCAGATGCGAATGAAAAGGTTTAAAATTGATAAATAATTCAATGGAATGGGGACTTGTTTGACAAAGTAAGATAATAAAGTGAGATAATAAAGTGAATCAGTTATTAATGACAGGGCTTCAGACACATTTTGCATGGTACACCTAAAAAAAAAGTTAGGTGCACAGAACTAAGGAGAATGCAAATTTGTTGTGTGTTGCATTTCTATGATTTCACATATGCTTTAACTAATTTGAAGGATAAGTTCTGTCAAAAAAAGCTGTTTATATGTATCATTGTGCAGTTTTAGGTGGTTATATGGAAATCCTGGCCCTTTCATAGAAGGTATATGGTAGGAGTGAACAATTAATAAGCATTTTATCGAAATTGCAATATGGTTTATTGCAATTTTCAAATCGCAGGAGGCACAATATTTCTTAAAGCCAAAAATGTGTCAAATTACGATATTAGATAAAATATTGTACTGACTGAAGAAAACATCTTTATCACAGATCTGTACATCTAACAGTGATCATTTTAAAAATGATATTCAAATGAAAAAATAAAAATTACCATTCCCCCTGATATCAGGAATCATATTGTAACCACAATTTATGTCAAAATAATTGCAATTATATATTTATTGAAAACCATTTAGCCCTAGTATATGGTGTGCACTGTCCTGCACACACATAAGGAGCAGTGTAAAATAATATCTGGATTAGAGCCAATCAAAAGAGAAGCTCCACCCCTTCTCTGCCTTTGATTAGTTTTGACCATGTCATCCCTCCTTGCATGTGAGTTTGAGACCAATGGGTTTGCAAATAGACCAATAGGAAGACAAAAGTTGGAAGATTATCCCCAAGGGCAATTTAGGCTATAGCCAGCATTCACATATAAACAGATATAAACATTATTAGTACCACATCACAAGAAACAAGTATCAAATACAACAGTAGAATAAATGTGGAATTACATTAAAGATCCATTAAGAAGGCTGGTTAATGCAGGAGTAAATGACGACATTTGTTCTGCCCTGGGGCAGGTTGTATCTGACCACAGTGGCCAAGACATGAAATCTTAAGTGCATTGGTGTGATCAAAGAAACATTGTAGTTGCACCCAGAAATATTTTTGGTTCCACATGCAACTCTAGAGATGTGAATTAAACTATTAAAAATTACTCTTTTGCATCATTGCCACATTTGAAGGCAACATTTTAAGACAAATAATTGCATGTATGAATGATTCCAAAGGGTTCACATAGTTTTTCTTTTATATCACAGACATGAATAAATATGAAGTGTTGGTAAATATTTTCAAACCTGCTTCCTTGTTGATACAGTAGATGCTCTCAATAACCACAGCAATGCTTTCCTTTTTTGTCTTTATAGAATCCGTCTGATCTCACTTGCCTCTCAGAAGTTTATCTCAGACATTGCCAATGATGCACTGCAATACTGTAAGATGAAAGGAACTGCCTCTGGCAGCTCAAGGAGTAAGACAAAGGTCAGTAATTCTACTCACACTTCAATTGTAATACTTTGAGAGAAGGCAGAGCAAGTGTTCTTTAAAGATGGATTAATGATGTTCTAATCTTTTATCTTCTCCTTATGTAGGATAAGAAGTACACGTTGACTATGGAAGACCTGACTCCTGCCCTCTCAGAATATGGTGTCAATGTTAAGAAACCATATTATTTCACGTAGACATTTTCTTTGAGGCCTTTTTCTTTTGCTATCTCCCTGCTGACTCACTAGCCTGTAACAACATTAAAACATTTTTTGTTGATTGTTTTTGAGTATGTTGCTCAAGTACAGCTTTGATGAATCTTTGTAGTCCCATTGCCATTCAATATTTTTGAGGAGCCACCATTGTGTTATGGTCAATTGTAACATTACATTTTATTGTGGAAATAAAATCTTTGACAAAAAAATCTTATTAAGTTAATAATAATAATACATTTTAATTTTGTAGCATCTATCCTGGCATAAAATACAGCTCAAGATACTTCACAAGACGATGGTAATTAAATATATCAACAGGTGCTAAAAAATAAAACGTTTTAAGATTATGTAAAACAAATCTGACTAGTAATAAAAAAACAGGAAAACAAAAGTTTGCGATGCTCACTCAGGATTCCCAACAAATTAAAGAGTTCAAATTAATGTATCCTAAAGTTTCCATAGTGCTGGACATATGTTGATGGTGCAAGCACAAAAAGCACCTTGGTTCAAGATTACACAAACTAAATATACACTACTCACAATAAGTTAGGGATATTGTTATTTACACGAGTACTTTTCCTATTTGGTCTGAATTTCAATGAAATAAGTAAAAGTTCCCTTTGATATTACTAATAATGAATGAAAAGAAAGACCATTTTTATTAGTTCAATATTTATTACCCCAAAAATTTAGACAATAACTCATAATAAGTTATATGATATTGTGAGAAACTCAGTGGATGTCATATCTTTTTCAATGTGGCATCAATTTCAACATTCTGTGGGTATAAAAAGCTGGTATTGTCAGTAAGTTAATCATTCAAACAGCCATGAACACACGACAGCCATGAACACACGAGCAGCGCCACCTGGCCATAGCGCGCCTTCGGGTCTGTGGCAGGCAGTCAGATGTTGCTTGTGAACTTGGTGTGTCTCAAAGTGTCATCAGCAGACTTGCATGAAGACACAGAACTACTGGCAGAGTTTGTGACAGACCCAGGAGTGGAGCCCCACGAGTGACAGACCGCAATGATGACCAGTACCTAAGGACCCTATGCACTCAGACCTCGTAATGCAACTGCCACACAGCTGCAGGCCCGTTTACGAGATGTGAGGGGTACTAGGGTTTCGAGACAAACCATTTCCAACCGACTCCACAGCGTTGGCTTGAATGCCAGACGACCGTTGCAGGTGACTCCACTGACACCAAGACACCGCCGTGAACTTTTGCAGTGGGCACAAGACCATGTGACCTGGACAATGCAGAAGTGGCCTACTGTCCTGTTCACTGATGAGTGTCGGGTCACCTTATACAGAAATGATGGTCGTCAGCGTTGCTGGAGAAGGTGAGGTGAGCAAAACGCTGAGGTCAACATGGTCCCCAGGGTTTGCTTTGGTGGAGGAGGTGCAACAGTCTGGGCAGGCATCACCAGTCAGCGCAAAACAGATTTGGTTATTGTAGATGGCTCAGTCACTGCACGTTCTTACCTCAGAGACATCATAGAACCCATCATCATCCCCCAATTCCACCAGCACACCCCCAACTTTCTGTTCATGGATGATAATGCACCACCACATCGTGCCAGAATTGTCACAGCTCGACTTCAGGAAGTCGGAGTGCCTCATATGGTATGGCCAGCAATGTCCCCTGACCTGAACCCCATAGAGCACGTCTGGGACCAGCTGAAGCAGAGACTGGATGACCGTACCCCACCCCCACGTGACCTGGCAGAACTGCGTGTAGCACTTGTGGATGAGTGGAATGCATTGGCTCAGAACAACATCATGAGGCTAGTGAGGAGCATGAGACGTCGCTGTCAAGCTGTCATTGCGGCAAATGGTGGAAAAACCTGCTACTGACATTGTCAATTTTTGTTATTTGGGGCTATCCTTGTTATTGTCTAAATTTATTGTCTAAATAATGAAAATGGTGTTTCTTCTCATTTACTATTAGTAATATCAAAGGGAACCTTTACTTATTTCATTAAAATTCAGACCAAATAGGAAAGGCACTCATGTAAATAACAATATCCCTAAGTTATTGTGAGTAGTGTATGTATTCTATTAGCAAACAAAATAATTACCAAAGTAAAAGCTGAAAATGAACCACATTTTTGCTGAGTGATCAAATTTTTTTGTGTTTGGCTCTCCTGCAACAACTGTTTTCCATTTTTATAAAACTTTAAAATGGGTACATTGAGATACATGGCTCATTGTCAAAGCAGGAGTACTCTAGAAGCAGCTTAATGTTACATATTTAGATTTAAAACCAAAATAAATGTCATTTATTGCAAACCAGTTAACTTTATACTTAGGTTACCACGAGGTGGTGCCTTTGTAAGGGTTTTTTGTCGCGATTTCACTGTTTTGTCCCAGCTGCGAACCGTATGATGTCTCGACTGAGCCTCCGTAGGTCTAAGCTGCGCATATGCAGGATATTCAAATTTATCGCGTGCGGTCAATAAAACAGCATTTCTGAAATATTTTTGAGAAAAAGGAATCAGTTAAAATGTCCGTTCAAACAACAAATCCCAACAACCCCGTGGTTTTCTTCGACATCACCATTGGAGGCCAGGTGAGTCGAGGAACTAGTTTAGTTCACAGTGACTTTAGCTTCAAGCTAACGTTGAGTCAACGTCTCAACAGTACATCTCAGTTTATTGTGTGATCCGGTCAGTACATGAATTTTAACACTTTACGGGTTTTTACTCATCTCGGCTGTTTATATTGTGTGTGGTTTGTAGCGTGAGCACTGTTCCTTCTAACAAGTGTTTTCCCCCAGTGTGGGATCGAAAAGTCAAATCTGTAATGCTGTTTTTTGTGGTTGTTTAGTTTGTTTATTGGCATTTTGTAAACCAATTCAATGGAAAGTGAAGTCAATGAAAAGTTGTACTAACTTGTGCAGGGAAGATGAGGAAGACCTAAATAAAATAACAGTACTCAACAACAATATTCATAGTTAAGATTAACAACATTAAAACTGTAAAGAAAATATATTTATAATATAATGTATTACAAAGGGGTCTAAGTGCCACAATTCTTGATTAGAGACCATGATGATAAAAATGTTGATCTTGTTTGAAGTGAGTTAAAGAGCATGTTCAAGAGATGGTCCTGCATATACCAATTTGAAGAATTCTGACAATAAGGGAGATGAATATTCTGAGAGCGTCTGACATGGAATAAAAGCAGTGGGCAAGTTTATGTGATCAAATTAATAGTTAAACACATGGATCTACTACGACCTTGTTAAGAACGTTGGACAAATGGTGGCCGGCATACGGTGGTTTTTCAACACATAAAATATGGATAGATTAAGTTATAATAAAAACTTAAAATGCCGAAATAATTCACCAATTAATGAACTTTAGTCATAATGCCAACTAATATCGAAATTATTTCCATGCATTTTTTTTATTGATTTTAAGTCTTAGGGAATTATTCCAGTAATGTTTATAAAAAGCCCAGGTTTGAATAAATGAATGCAAATATGACACTTAAACCTTACAACATGAAACAACTAAAAGTAAAATATAAATGAGACATACCAGGAATAAAAGGCCTCTCTCAGCCCAAGTCACACTATTTTCATGATAAATTTAAATGACTAAATAAATTTAAATAGCCTGTGTGTGTTTGGGAACACATGCTGTTTAATTAAATAACTTTAAAATCAAAGTGTCCCCATAACCACAAGGATTGATTGTTCTCTTACTTGTATCATAGAGATACATTTTTAAAAAAATATTTTAGAATGTAGGCTTAAACCTTTTCCTAATCTTTTTCCAATAAGAAGGAAATATATAATGCAAACGGATTCAGTCACAGTCTGGTTGGTGGTGCATTTTAAAACAGAGCACTCAGAGAGCGCAGATCTCTGCAGAGGCTTAAACATTTTGTCATCTGTGTCTTACGTACTTCTTACACACTGGCACTAGACATTTTTACATTTTGATCCACTGGATCCTGTAGACCAGGGGTGACAAACGTGCGGCCCACGGGCCAGAACCGGCCCACCAGAGGGTCCAATCCGGCCCACAGAATGAATTTGTGAAAGTTTCACATAATGATTGGAATCTAATCAGTATGTGAGCTACTTTATTTTTCAGTTCCAGAGACCTGTGACAAACTGTTTAGTGCCTTTGTAGATCCACTGTGATGTATAAGTTGTAATGCATGTGTAAATGGTAAACTTAAATATAATATTACACTTATTTTTTTAAAAGAAATTTCAAGTTGTTCAAGATATTTCATTAAATGTAAAACAAAGGGAAACATTTGGAGTTCTTGTTGTTAATGGCTTATTATACTATTATTTTACTGGTCTGGCCTACTTGAGATCAAATTGCACTGTATGTGGCCCCTGAACTAAAATGAGTTTGACACCTCTGCTGTAGACTGTATAGAACTTTACCTCCTTATATCCATCCTACATTAGCATGGCAAAATTTCTCTTTATCTTTTAAGATGTCAATGAGATATACACATCTACCCTTGTTAAATGGGACTTTTGTTTTAAATTGAAAATTAATCTGGACCAAATGTAGATACATTTTTTTCAAATCTGACAAATTTTTAGGGACTTATTATTATTATTATTATTATTATTAGTAGTAGTAGTACAATTTGATCATTCTTAGCAAAATTAATATTAATTGGCTTTATTAATATTAATAAAGCCAATGGAAACATGACCTCCTTGGTGAAGGTAATAAACTAATAAATTGAGTCTGTGTGCACAGAGCTGAATGTGCTTGTTGTCTCTCTTCATGTCTGTATTTAAACTAAAACCTTCCAGTGGCTTGTTTTTGTTCTTCAGATACAGTAGTAACTGCTGTGTAATAGGGCAGAAACAGTTACTTGATTAATCGACTATTAATCGATTACCGAATTAATTGTTACTATTTGATATTCAATTAATCTTTTTTTTTTTCATTATCAAAACAAATTTTAAGATTTTTCAGCTTCTTAAATGTAATTGTTATTATTTTTTTCGCCATATAACAAAGAATTAATTAAACCGGAATAATTTTCATTTGTGGACAAGACATTTAAGAACATCATCATTTCCAGGGTTTAAAAATCACTGATCAACATTTTTCAACAAATGATTACTCAATTAATTGAGAAGATAATCAACGGATTGATTGATTATGAAAATAATCATGAGTTGCATTCCTACTGTTTAAACTGCTTTTGTGTTTGTTATACAACTGTGTTGAATAATGTGAGGGACTGAGAAACAGCTGAGTGTTTTGCTAGTTAAAGCTATAACTGCTCAGTTCCTGGTTACCTGTTGGTTTGGAATAGTAAAAATGTAGTTATTGTAAGTGAATTGACAACCAATTTGATTTTGGCCATCAGTCTGGTATATAATGCATTCTTGACCATTTGGCTGATGGTCCTCAATGTCTCTGTGCATTGACATCATCACCCAGAAATGAAATTTAATGCCAAATGGAAATGGGGTTTATATTTCCATCAAACTCTTCAGTTAGGTCAAGAAAACAGTTTCGCTTCATTGCCCATGAAGATATTCTAGAGTTTTTGTTATCCAAAGACACACAGAGTTGGTTGAGTTGGTTGAAGCTGGATTCAATTTCTGCTGACACTTGAAAACAGCTGAAAACAGGCTCAGTGTGTTTTGGATGGTTGTTCTGGTGCTTTTGATCACTATACATGCAAAGCAGGAAACTGACCGGACAGACAGTTTGTCGACATTGGGTCTCTTTTAAGCAAAGGGTAGATATTAGAAGTTATTTCTTCTAAGGTGGTGGATGCTTAAAACGCTGTTGTTCTCTAGCCTCCTCCTAGCATTTTATATAAAGTTGATGAAGAATTCTGTGCACACTTCTGAGAATGTGAACAAGTGAAGACTGTGTAGTTCAAAGTGTGTTGACATTTTATCAACTAAAGCACATGGTAGAAACATAAACATGGTTTACTGAAAACAAAGATGAAGGACTGTATTTTACAATATTTTATTGTGAAGAATTTGTAAAAACCACACCAGTCAGGGACAGTCATCATAACATTTCAGTGGAGTATAAAGTCATCTATAAATAGAACTGTGTGATAGACAAATATAAAATTAATCTAAATAATATAAACATTTTTTTTTTTTTTTTTTGTTGAAATATTTAGAAAAGTTCAATACAACAGTTTTCTCCCCAATACTTTGCAGCTTGTTTCTTCATCAAATTACATTTTAAATTCCCTTCACAGTCTCTTGTCTTGCTGCTGAGAGGTGTAGCACTTAATTTCCAAGCAGTTTCTTCAGACTTGTTAATTTTCATGAAGTCTTATTACACTTCCCTGTTTTATGGGTTTATTGTTTGCTGTAAGTTGTCAGGTCTGTGATGTAAAATTACTATTGAACCTTTGCCATTACACATAGAACAGGTAGGGTCTCTTTTCTTTTGTTGGGTTAAAGACAGCTACGGGAAGGTGCTGCTGTAATGTTCCTTTGCTCAAATGCCAGTAAATGTGCCATAAGCAGACATTCTCTGGTACATGGCTGTATGGCCCAAAGGACTTACTCTTTACCCAGAACACTACACCCATCAGTAAACTGTTGGAGCACTCACACAAGAGAATGTTGACACTGATGTAGGCAGGTATTCCAAAGCCAAAGACCTGACAAACCACAGACATTGTGAGATAAGGCATCCAAAATATACCAAAGCCCAGAGTTAAACTAAACCACAGAGGTGGTCGTGGCTTGATGGTGTCCTCCAGATAGTTGTCCTTACTACTTTTTGTCTGTGTGGAAAGGGTTGAAAGAAACAAGTCGCTCCTCTGCTTCTCTTGCTTTTCCCTCAGTTCGGACAACCTGTCAGCCTCTGTCACCCATCTGTGAATGCTTGAACAAAAGGGCAGCATTGTAAAAATAACAGTGATGAAAAGCCCCAAAGTGAAGTAGGTAACTAACATAGACTCCTCTACTTCACAAACTGAGGCCTTTACCCCTGTGTCATAAACCAGTAACATTAAGTCAGCATTCGTAGAAGCAAAGGAGTAAATACCAGCAAGCACCCACGCCAGCAGTGTCAACACTGCGTTCCTGAGGAACTTGCAGATGACTCTCTTAATGCCAAGGCAGGTGTATTCCGTACAATGGTCTAATACACCAAAGCACATCATAAGCAGTGGCAGTGCTGCAAAAGTTGTCGAGGTATGAGCTAAAAAATAACACACAGAGGACTTTTCGGCTCCAACAAACCACAGAGCTGACATACAAACTGCCATCACTAAGTCAGCCAGGAGGATGGACAGGCTGCACATGTTGAGAAAGGAAGTAGAAACCTTCCAGCAGCACAGGTAAAAGACTGCTGCATCCATTCCCAACTTAAAAGCCATTAGAAACAGATATTGTTCAGTATTGTCTGTCTGACAGCCAGACTTCTCGTCCCATTGCTCAATAATAGCCAGCATTTTGAAAGCGTGGCTCGTGTCTGGAGGTACTGGTAATCCAGGCAGCATTTTCTGCCACAGCACACAGGTCAGTGCCAAGGTACGCCAGGAGAAGCTGTGGAGAAAAAGATCGTAATAGTTGCATTCAGTAATCAAGAGTAAACACACAGATGCAAAACACTATGGGTGATCATGCAAACCAGCATGACTTATTTTCCTCCTTAAAATAAGTATTATTATTATTACGTATATATAGTAATAAAAAAAGCGACAGGTTTGCTATGTACCTTGTCTTATAAACAATAGGCCTTTTTCATGGTGGAGAGAGGAAAATCAGATGTTTTAATGTACGGTAAACAAATATTCAAATGATAGCTGAGATCCATTTAGCTTCCTCGATTTGGAGTGTATGTTGGCTCACTGTCTGACTATCCTTCCTGACTACATGAACTGAACAAGTACTTCAGTAGCCTCCGTAAAGTCTATGTATTTCCTGCTATGTCAATGTGGTGATAAAGGCTTGTATTGTAATATGTAATGGGTTACGATCAGTTTTATACTTTTTTGCTGCTGATGACATCAGATTTGCATCACATTGGAAAACTGGCACAGTATAGACTGACTACCAAATGATAGAGGTACAAAAAAAATCTTCTTTACACCAAATTCTTTTGCCCAACTGTGTGCTTCACCCCCGTAAATTATAAAACATCCATCATTTCCTAGTGTAGCATATGAATATTTTATGAAATTTCAGATAACCAACTGTAACTTTTTTGCCTTGCCCATGTATAATTGGGGTTGGACCAAATTTAAGCACTGTTGATTAATGCATGCTAAGCATCTCTTCATTATGACCATGTAATTATGACCATGAATACACATACAGTATGTACTAGTTCATAAAGGCCTTTGTGGACAACTTTTTTCCAGATACAATGGCTGTCTGACGCCAGTGTTTAGGTAGTTACGTTTGCTTCATATTTGTAAACCATGTTTCCCCAGCAGAATATAAGCAAACACTGTCCACAGCCCACTTCAACAAACAGCACCAATGACTCTCATATCATCCAATGTCATTACATTAGATTTGCTATTATACTTTTTTTCTCCCATTTCTCCTCCCTTTCATGACTGCAGTTTCCAGAATTTGGTTCTTGAATATGTGGTTTTCTTTCTAAAAATTAAAACTCTTGATTACATTCCCTCTTTGGAACACCAAGTTTCATGTAACATTAAAGCACTCACACTTATTTTAGCATTGTACACGCCAACCTGAATGTCCACATTACATGCAACAGTGAAGACAGGTAAAGCAGGTCGTGCCACTTGACGTATGCAGCATTTATTCAGCAAATTAAATAGGTAAATTAAAATGTGTGTCTTAAAGAAGCCTGTACCTTTTGTGATCGGGGTTATTGAAGTCCAGTGAGACTCGGCAATCATCCAGAACTTATAGTGTGTCCACGTTCAACAAGTCTTGTTAGTGCAGACTGCTGTCAGGCGAATCTATTCTTTTTATGGCTCCACCTTTGTAAATGCAAACAACTGATAGGACACGCCTTTGTTGTCTTCAAGGAAACGTGTTTGTTCTCTCTCTATCGCATGAAGCCCCTAGAGGTGACTGCCTCTTGTGACGTTTATGTGTGCCCTGTGACAGGTGATCCGGATAGAAACTCACTTCCTTGTAACAGAGCTTTTTGGTTGAAACCACACCCTGGCTGGTTTTGTTGGCCACACTAGAATCCCAGGGAATGGCATCAAGTCCTAGATGTTGAAGGAATAAAGTTACTTCTTGGAATATTTGCACATGACTATTATGAAAACAGCTGCTGTGTGTTGAAAAGGTAGCACACTCAGACATCGTGACCAGCTATACTACAGTAATAACATTAACAAATTTAAATTATCCAAATGGATAGGCTTAATGGTAATTGTTGGTTAATGTTACAGATTTTTGAAGTATCCTACTCTCAATCTTTTTATCTTTTCTGTCTCTGTAATATTTGATGTTTTATTTGTAATCTGCTGAACTCTGTACATGTGACACCTACTGCATGTCTGTCCGTTCTCTAAGAGGGATCCCTCCTCTGTGGCTCTTTCTGAGGTTTTTATGGAGTTTTTCCTCGCTCAATGTGAGGGTCTAAGGATAGAGGATGTCACTTGCTGCACAGACTGTAAAGCCCTTTGAGGCAAATTGTGTTTGTGATGTTGGGCTATAGAAATAAAATTGACTCGATTTGACTTGTGCATGAAATATGGCACTTTACTGTAACAACCAGTGTTGTTAAATATTGTCGTTCAGTAAACAATGAGCATTTTAACATAAATAATTAGTCATTAATACACGTCTGTATTTTCTAATATGATTCTTTATGGTGGTGTCACCAAAGGATGATGCTGGCTGTTGTTTATTTCTGTTCCTTTTTTTCCCTTTGTGCAAATGTTTGCTCTCTAATAAAGGTCCAGGAACATTAAACGTGGGTGTCGTAAATGGCAGTTGTGTCTGAACTTTGTACTCATAGTCATGATGGTCATGAGGAAACACTTGACTACAATCTAGAGCTGCAGTTACTCATACACCTCAAATTCACTTTTTTTTTTAAATGGTGAATTTTAAATTTCAAAATGATGTTTGATGTCTCGCCATAACTCCAGCATCACAAGAAAACAAATTCAATTGCATTGCAATTGCATGCTTTATTCAAAATGGCACCGTATTCTAAGTAGGCCTGATAAAATACTACCTTATGAGTGCAGTAAGCCGCCTTACCTGTCAATACAAGCTTGAATTTACCACAAAAAAAAATCCTTTGCTGTTGTTTGTTCCATGGCAGCAGCAGCTTGTTGTCATTGTACTGTACACCAGTATTCAACTCTCAATGTGAAAACAGAAGATCTGTTGGTTGCCTGATTTTCAGTGAGTTGTCTGTGTGGCTGTTGTGCAGTGATGTCATCGTGTCTCTTTACACCAGCCCATTGTTTCTTAGCACACTGTCACACTTTCATTTAACAGTTGGTCACTTTCATATCCCTTTGGGTTGTGGGAAACTTGTGTACACAGAGGCCTGTGTTTCTGACTACACACACACACATACACACACACAGTGATTAAATGTGTAATGATATTTTACATCACAGTTGTAGCATCTTGGCATTTACACATTTCTATTATGTATGATTCGACCACTGAGAAATTATATTAGAGGTGGGACAAAGTGTCCTTTATTGTTAAAATAAAAATGGTGTCTACTTCATGTTCAGTTAAAGGTCCAGTGTGTAGAAAGAAGTGTCCTCTACTGGTGAAACTGTGAAGCACTTCATTGCCCAACCCCCAATACCTTATGAAATCAAAAGGATCTGTGACACTTTTCTGGCTTCTTAGCTCCATATAACTAAGAAATTGTTAAAACTGAATAATTCTCGTTTGTGGACAAAACAAAGCATTTTAAGACATCCCAGATTAATCAATGATATTTATAATCGTTAGCGCTTCAACTGTCTGAATGAATTACTGCTTCATCCAGCAGAGGTCGCTGTCAGCACAGCTTGGACTTCGATCTGTACTGGATGCCCTCTTGCCCCTCTTAAATTTAGCCAAATACTGTATCTTCCAAGGCATAGTGTATCATGTAAAATAATCATACCAAATAAAAGCCTTATCATAAGGTTGAAAGAAAACACACATTTTTATTTTAATGAGATGACGTTACACACTGGACCTTTGTAAAAGGAATAAGCTTGACCAGTAATTATACACAAATTCACAAGCCCAAGAGTAATTGATTAATCGATTTACTAAATTAATTTGCAACTCTTCTGCTGAGGGCTGCAACTAATGATTATTTTTATATTGATTAATCTGTCAATTCTTCATAATGAAAACAGGTTCTCTGGTTGCAGAAATATTTGTTTCTGTCTTCACTGAATGTTGCTTGTTGTGTGTGTTTGTCAGGATGTTGGACGGATGAAGATTGAGTTGTTTGCTGATGTGGTTCCAAAGACAGCAGAGAATTTCAGGTAAGGAGAAATCCTTCATCACACACTGCTCCGACTGCTGTATCATATTTAAGGTTTTCATTTAAATTCACACTTCAGTCGTGTATAACATGTATTTCTGGACTATTGTGAGTGGTCAGAAATGTAACAGTTTTATCATCTCTTACAGGCAGTTCTGCACTGGAGAGTTTAGGTAAGGCAATGAAGTATTGTATTACACTCTGCACAGGAAATAAGATCATTCATGCAACGTCTTCACGTCTCAACATTTGGGGCAACCTGACATTTAAAACATGACAATGAAATACCTGTTGCCCTCTGTTGATCAAGGAAGATGGGGAACCTTGGTAACAGAATAGGTCTCTGTTAATTTAATTACTTTAACCAGATCTCAGAGTATTTATATGCATGCATATCAAAGAACCGGGGGCCTGTACCACTATAGTCTCAGTCGCTCTGGTTTATCTGGCTTCACTGAGCCTAACATCTCTTTTCCTGAATAACTGGAATCACAAGGCTGGTTGGTAACTGGCTCTGGTTTCTCTCCATGGCCAAATTGTGGATTTGGTTATAGTGACAGAAGCAAAAGTCCTGGAAAATCATCTGTATATCTGTTGCTCTTTATTATTTTTCACTTTTAATTCCTTTCTTCATGCTGGAAGTGACTTCATTTCCAAGTGACCCTGGTTGGTCATTTCTTGTTGTAAACAGATTTTGATCTTCTGAAGTGTTTGTTTCCACCTCAGCCTAAAAAAATAACATTGAGACAAGTTTTTCTTTTCCATTGTCCATTTCTCTTGTTTTTGATTGTTGCACATTAGTCACAATAGCCATTCTTATAATAATTTATTTTTATTAATCTGTGTTCAGTATGACTATGATTGTGGTAGTCATTTTAGTATTGTTAATGCTTGTTGCTTTTCTTTAATTATATACATGGTATTGACTACATTTTTCTAAGATGGAACAATAATTGTATGCCATTGTCCCTGCCAAAGAAAACAATAAAATCTAATTTTAAAAAAGCTATACTCCACTTTAAGAAGCACAAAATCTCAACCATGAACAGTCGATGGAAATTAATCTTATGTGTTTAGCTTTCTTCTGACTGGGCATGTTTAGAGAAAGCCAAAGGAAGCTTTTATCCCACAATGTGCTGCCAACTGCTAAACACAGTTGGATCTGCACTCATGCTGATAAATGCTTAATAAACATTGGAGGAACATGACAAATTTTGACAGGACCAGGTCCTCTGTATGCAGCCCTTTACCTTTATAGTGTGTACACACTGTGAAATACAAGAGCATTTTCACCGACACCTCTGACGGCAACAATGCACGGCAACCAGATGCTTTAGTAAATAAATGATGCTGTCTGTATAAAGTGTAGACATTGACTGTACTATACTTTATGTTGTCCTAACTGCTAACGTTGTTTTGTTCTGTCTCTGTGCCTCAGGAAGGATGGAGTCCCTATTGGATACAAGGGATGCACATTCCACAGGTATACAATGAGGCAGTTTGTTTTGTACATTGTCTTCCAGTGTTGGAAAAAGTGTAAATGGTATAAATAATTTTCGAACAATTTAAATTCAGCTTCTACTTTTTCCTTTTTTTTTTATTTTTTTTGTTATTATTAAAACATTGAACATGTAACAAAGTTATTCATGTTGTATCATGTGTGCTCCTTTTTTAAGGACATGAGTGTGGTTCTTACTCATATTATTTCGAGCCAGGGTGTTCACCTAATGTCTCTTGACATCTGCAGAGTGCACATGTACCAAATGAGGACAGAATTCTATACTACAGTCACTGAACATCCCTGAGGACATATTATCAAACAACATTGTTAAGAGGGTTTTGTATTCATATAATGCATATGCACAACCTAGATACACACACTGACATAGAATATGTGTGGAAACCACTGATTAGTCACTTGAATTTAACAGTGTTCACATCTTAGAATGTTTGTTGGCAACCACTGTCTATAAAAAGATGTTTAGTTCCTCTAAAACTGATGTGTGATGTGTTTTGTATAACCAGTCCATTCAACAGACATCATTTTACTGATACACTTTCAATTGCTTGTTGGCAGGGTGATCAAAGACTTTATGATACAAGGAGGGGACTTTGTAAATGTAAGTATATGCAATTCTGCCTACTCTGCTGTCTGGTATATTGTTCCTGTCACATGGGAAATCAGATGTTTGGTCTGTGTTTATAGAACATGCATCTTCACAGCAAGGCAACACATATTATGGTTCTTGTGAAACAGATGAACACAGAGTATATCGAGTAAAATGTTTTCCTAAGTGTGGTTACATTTGTTAAATGCAAAATTTGTATCATTTTGTAGATTTTGCATTATAGCATTTTAAGTTATGTGGAAAAGTATGTCCAGTGTGATAGTGCAGTATGTGCAGGCGGATGAACACAGATTAAGGAAGTATAGGCTGATGCCAAGAAGTAACTTTTTCCCAAGAGGTTTGAAGAACAAGGAGCAAAGATGTTGTTGCTAGAGTGACAAGTTTACCACTGAGATATTAATTATCTCTGTCTTAGTAGCAGCAAAGCTACGCTCACGCTTCTGTGTGAGGGTTCTAAAGCCTGGTATTAATATTCATCTTCATTTATCAGATCACATGTTGATAGCGCTAGGTACAACGGTTTACACCTGGTTTTAAAATGCATTGGATTGATGCACTTTAACATCACCACCCAAGACCACATTTAATTAGATCTGGCTGCCCACACCCTGTATTCAAATAAATAGTGAACAAAGTGGTGTTTTTAATGCATCTAATAACATGATGGTGTGTGTCTGTACATGTGAGAGAGGGAGAGAAAAAAAGAGTTAAGACAAACAGTGAATCAAAGCTCTGCTTCCCTGCTGTTACATTCAATAAGATTTTATCCGCGACAAAAAAGAAATCATTTGCCAATTAGTGTCACGCCAATAGCTACATATGGGCACTGGATTAGTGCATAAATACAGTAAAACTGCAGGAATCAGAGGACGTCAGCTGAGGAGGCAGTTTCCAATACATCCTGAGGACAGATTGCATTCATGCCATGTGAATGGGATTTTTGCAAGCAGATCTGAGAGGGCATTTGGATTACGAACATTCAAATTAGACTTGTACTTAGAGCAATCCTCACGTGATCGGCTCCCACTGGATGGACGTTAAAACCAGGCCTGAACAGGGTCTAACTACTGTCAGCAGTGGTTGGAAGTTGATTTTAGTCGGATGTTTACAGTTATTTTTCTGACTATATCCTTCCTCCTTTTAGTGACAGATGGTGTATTCTACAATAAAGGTAGCATTTCACAGTGGTTTGTAAATGGTTTTCCTGCTGTGGTGAATGAATAATGAGAGGACAGTAAATGCTCTTGAAGCAGATCAAAAAGAGAAATTTATTCCAGCCAGTGAAACTCAGACAAGCCTCTGTTTCCATCTCTCTGCATTTACAGTGCCAACATGTCACAAACAAATTATTCAATACTGTAATACCAAATGATAAATTGTTTTTCATTGTGTTATTTGACATTTAATACTTTGATACTTCTTAGATATGTTTTTTTTTTAAATCCATGGTTCATCAAAATAGTTTTTGTTCAACTATTAACAGCTCAAAATCTGATTGAGAATCTTTGATGTTATTAACCATGGGTATTACTAACACATTTGTGAAATGGCTTTAAATACCAAAAAAAAGGAGAGAAAAGGATTATTCCTGCGTTGACAATGGAAAGCAAAAGAACAAAGTGTAGAAAGTGATCTTTCCTCCATTTCCATGCCTTAGTTAAATTAAACAAATCTTGTGATGTTTGACAAAGTGCAGTTGCACTTTGGATAGAGAAAGAAAATACTTTGTTGTGTCACCCTCTGCAGGGTGTGTAATGGATTACACCATGTCAAAACATTTTAAATGGTAAACCTCTTTTCTGGGCCCTATCAACTGTACTGTTTGTGTTTGGTAAAGGGCGATGGCACTGGTATTTGCAGCATCTACAGGGGTCCATTCACAGATGAAAACTTCAGAATGAAGCATAATGCCCCTGGTCTTCTCTCCATGGTATGTATGTAAATGAATCCACCAATGGCCGAGAGCTACCCAAACCAAATAGAGACAGTTGGTTTCTTTCACACATATTCCGCATTATACTGTGTGAATTTAAAAGTTAATGAGAATGTGATTAATCCATTCAAAGAGAAATTGATCCCTATCTCTGTGAAAAATAGGAGTTGATTCCCACATAATTCTTCACAGGCAAACAGTGGTCCAGGAACCAATGGTTGTCAGTTTTTCATCACCTGCACTAAATGTGACTGGTTAGATGGGAAACATGTTGTTTTTGGTAAGTGTTTATTGTGCCTATTTATTTAAAGCTGTATTTTAATTTGATTTTGTACTTCATTTGAGTTTTAATTGTTTTAATTACAATTGTTTCAGGAAAAGTGGTGGACGGTTTGCTGATAATGAGAAAGATTGAGGTAAGAAAATCATTCACCTTTATATGTATATTGATTTAAATGGTTAAAATGTATCCCTGTCCATTGTGCTAGTGATTGAAGGTCCACTCCTCATCATTTGGATGGGTGACAAAAATCTTAAAATTGATATAATGTGATAATTTTTAGATGATTTTAAAAATGATTTTGTTTATTTTTTTTCTATTTGAATTGTGATATTTCTGCTAGTGTACTGTGACATGTAAAGTGACTTTAAAACCTGCGTCATAGATATTTTAGTACACACCTATCCCAACTGTGACTGTGTGACCTCTGGAGTTGCTGTAAAGCTGAGTTGCTTGTTCAAAATTTGTTTTCCTTTCCTCGTAACAGAACGCCCCCACGGGTCCCAACAACAAGCCCAAACTCCCCATCGTCATTGCACAGTGTGGAGAGATGTGATTAGCCTTTTCACAACACCAGTGTTAAAAACAACACGTCCACTGATACATGAAGCAGTTTCTGTTTGTAGCTTGATCAGCAAATATCAACCTACATATTCTTCCCGTATGAATTCCACACTGAAGGACATTAAAAAAATCAATTTGTAATTTTTACAATTTTTTATTTTATTTTGTAAACCAACTCCCAGATATTAGGCTGCCGCTGACAAGATTATATTGTATGGAATATGGATTTGGAGTCAGTCAAACTAAATGTTTAGCAGACTGGTGGTATAAATGAACATTTCCTATGATTTAAAAAAAAAAAAATAGAAAATGTTGCTGTCACTTGAAAATCAAATTTCTTCTTCACACACACATACACTGTTTATCATTTACTAATAAATTGTTTTACCGTTTTGTAAATGTTTGGAGACAAGCTTGTGTTTTTAAAGCATTACTACTTTAAATTATATCAAGCCATTTCATCAGAGAGTTTGTTGTTTGCATTTGATTTTATTTTTTTATATAAATTATAAATGCGTGTGTGTACAGTACATGTGAACTGGTTTTGACAGTAAGCTCACAACACTCACAAGAACCTTTTTAATGCTGTCAATTTGACAGCATGTGTTCATTACAATATTAACAATAGCAGCTCTGAACGTATGCCCCTTTTATGCTTTTCACTTCATGTGTATGTAAGCAGATGCATGCATTTGAAGTCTCAAGAACATTGTGTTCCCAATGTGAGTTTTTAGCTTGTGGCATCGAGCAGAGATGCATCACTGCATTCTACAGTGATAGTGGAGAATAATCAATTTTAACCTGGCTTGAATGGTGCATATGATCAAAACACTTAACTGGGTGAGCCAAGAATGTCCTTAAAGGCACTCGTTCCGCTGCCAAGCCATCCTCTGCTGAACTTATGGTTACCTCTTCTCGCCCCAGCCATCCAAACAAATTCAGGCCTTCGGAGCCCCTCCCCCATACACTCTCTCGCTCTTCTGCCTTGGACCATGTTCCCTCCTTGGCACAAAAGAATCCATTCAGATGTAGACTCTGTTCTTATTGAGGCAGGAAGAAGGTTGTTTTTTCTTCTTCTTTTTTTTTTTTTTTTTTTTTGATGGGGGTGGGGTGAGAGGGGGTCTTCATGGGGAACATTTCTGGGGTCAAAGCTAAAGACCATTTTTGTGTGGGAGAATGGGGCTTGGCCATTAACACTGAGTTCTTCACACATCAGCCTGTGCTCGTAAACAGTGCCAGTGAGGCATTAACATGACAATGGGAGGGGGCTGCGGCACAGTCCTCGCACTCAGTCTGGCTCTGTCTGCTCTGTACTGGAAGTGAAGTTTCTAAATTCACTCAAGATAAGGACATCATGTCACTAGTTTCAGCTGGGACAATATGAGTGCAATGTCAAAATTTGAGCCTAATTAAAATATAATAGGGATATTTTTGTAAAAAAAAAAAAAAATGTAGTGACATGGAATTGACAGAGCTTGAATATCCCACCATTTTGGGATGGAAATAGATATTAGGCATTTGAACAACCATACTTGTATTGATTTGGACCAATAATATCACATTTCAGTAATTAGAAAACTATAAACGGTTTCTGTGTCATTGCCAAGTGGGCTCATTTGTTCAGTGCTCATTGCAGTGAAGTTTGCAGCATATGCTGACACTGACAGATTGTACAGGCTGGTGAGAACTCAATGTTCTGTACAGAGCATTACATTGAGCTCTCTTCCTAAAGCTTCAGTGATTATTTCAGTTTTATTGCCATGCAGAAATTAACATATACGGAATTTGTTTTGGTGTTCTGGTTCAGAACAAACAGTAACAAGAATGTAAACCAAAAAAAAAAAAAAGACATGGGATAGATAAACTAAATGAAAAAGTGAAGCAATAAGTGGAGATAAAACAATTTAAAATTAAGGCTTATATATTACATATATAACATATATAAATTACATATATAAAATTACCTCAATATATTACATATATAAATATGTTTAAAAGCTTCTGCCTCCCCAGCTCTACTATGTAACCATCATATACAGTAAATCATGTTTCATAAAACTCCATCTCTATATTTTAGGTCACCTATCCCCCAACAAACATCAGGACTCCATAATGTGGGATAAAGAGAGTGTACATCTGTGCTATCCAAATATTTAACATATACAGCGGTTACATATGTTGTTAGTGATACAGACATATGTGTAATTAAATAAAGTATGTAAATAATGAGCCTTACATTCTAAGGGCTGAGAAACATTCGCCTCAATTTTCAATCCACATTCGTCAAAAAAAAGTCAAATAAGGTGAAGCTCTCCTTTGCCCTCATATGGAGAACAAGGTCTATCAGTCATCGAGTGTCTTTTGGGACTATTTCACGGCGCTATTTTTCGTAAAAGAGACATTATAATAATTCGAATCGTCTCATTTCCGTATGTATTTATGCAACATGAAAAAACTGTCAAAACACTAACATTGATACAGACATACTGTTCCACAAGTGTCACAGTTATCCGTCTGACTCGTCTGGCTCTGACGTCACTGCGGGGCGGTGAAAATAGACAGGTACGCTATGTCGAAGCCAATCATTTTCAGTCAACGCGTCTGTCAAACGAGAATGATCGTTGTAATAACCAATCAGATAGCACCTAAATTCTTATTAAGGAATCCAGCCAATCACGCCCGCCCCTGGGCGGGTCCCCGACAAGAACATTCCCCGGTACAGTGTCCAATTCTGCCCAGTTCGATCGGCAACGGGAGCGGAAAGAGGAAAGCTGAGAGCCCGAAGGCAGTAGCCCCCACCACCGCCGGCCCAGGTTACCATCTAGCACCGGGAAACATAGCAGAGAGCCGCCGCCGGCAGAAGCCATTACCACCCAGTAGTGACCATGAGCAGCGAGGCCGAGACACAACAACCGCCGCAGCCCGCTGCCGATGCGGAGAGCCCATCCAGCCCGGCAGCCGCAGCTTCCGCGGGGGATAAGAAGGTCATTGGT
Organism: Brachirus orientalis; assembly: GCA_016785285.1. Taxonomy (NCBI): domain Eukaryota; kingdom Metazoa; phylum Chordata; class Actinopteri; order Pleuronectiformes; family Soleidae; genus Brachirus; species Brachirus orientalis. Next base: position 9,421,233 of record JAFBJR010000150.1, read on the forward strand.
AAGGCTATGAGAAATTAGCTAGTTAGCTAACTAAGCAGCTAACGTGGTTTGGGAGCGAGAAGATGCGGCAAATGCGGCAGTCCTTAGTTTAATTAACCAACTGATTTCTATGTTTATCCGCCACCGTTGACAAGTCACAAAGCATATTTGAAATCTACACGGGGTCAAATACATTTTACTAAAGCTAACGGACCATTTTTTTTATTCCAGAAATTGATAATTAGTGGGATGTTTGTAAAGTAGTATTCGGTCTAAAATGGTAAATAGGCTAGGTTAGATTTTATCTAAAGTAAAAGTAAAATAATGTCCCTTTGCTGTCAGCTGTTTTTGAACATTTATTGTGAAAATGTCCCGATTGTACCACAATTGCTACGTTAACGTCCTAACCACTACATGTTAATTTGTGTAATAGCAGTTGTACATTATTATCAGCGTTGTGTGTGAAGAAAAATTTCAGATGAGAGCGTGTAATTACTAATAAATATTCAATTATCAAAATTGGTTCTAATCGTTCATGTCTACCGGCCTCCTACAGTTTAGAATCCGTCATAAGATGCCATGTTGCCGGTTGCCCGTCACATGCACGACCCTTTGAAGTTAAGTCCTGCTGTAACCCAGACTCGTGTCTGTATGACACCACTGTAACAGCACACACGCGGTTGTTCGGTAGTAGTAGTAGTTAACATTGGTGTGTAAGTTAACGCCATCTCTGTTGCTCGGATTAATACTCGCACTTGGAACAAAATGGAACATGGTGGTATTTCACACTCAAACAGCCATCGCTGCCGTCGAATGCGTGCTAACATTAGCCACTGGTCCCTTTGTTCACACGACACAAGCCGGTTCCACTGTGACGTTCTTTCGTTAAAACATGTAAATAAACCTCGATCCCGTGTGTGTGATGAATCAGACCGCCAATGCCGTTTTATTACATTTGAATTGAACGATCAACAGTTTCCCTCGTATTAAGTGCTGTCGTTTTGGCCTAACTACTTAAGCTAACGATCCCATTTTAGCCTAGCCGGCTAGTGTTTGGCTCAAGGGGCCACCCAAAATGTCCGCCGTGTGAGTCCACGGATTTCTCACATCAGGAAATTGTTTGATTGCATATAACAGTTGTGTTAGTTATGTAGTATCGTGTCATTTTAACACTTAGAACTTGGTGAATTGTGTCTAATATGTAGCTCATTTTCGTTTATTGGCTGTAATCCAACCACATGGTTGAAACCCAGTTAGCTAAGCTAACAAGCCAGCTGAGCCCGCTCCTTGCTAACGTATCCGGGCGCGACTCAACCACGTGTAAAACGGTCCGGCTCTGGGCAATGCGGCTGAAAATGGGGCAGTGGGTCTGTATGAATTGGACTGTAACCCGCTGTCAGTGGCCGCAACGCACCCTGTTTAACTTGAGACATTTTGACGTGTTGTACGACAGAGCCTCCGTACGTCAGCCACACAGATAATGAGAATTATATAGGTCTCAATATTAGCAGGAGGTGTGGTGAAATAAATACTGGCTTATGGTTGTCTCTTTGGTCATGCCTCACACCAAGTGCAGCTGGCGTTGTGCACCCCAGGATCTATAAAAAGGGCGACAGTTGGGAGTTAAATATAACTCACATTATCTGTGGCCTTGGTTAGTTTTTCATCATCTGCTGTTATTTGATTCCTTTTACAAAACAGCCTTGATGGACTAAATCAAAATCCTAAACTGTTATAACTCAGACGTGTCATTTCTCATTTCTTTTTTGCAGCAACAAAAGTCTTGGGTACAGTCAAATGGTTTAATGTCAGGAATGGATATGGCTTTATCAATAGGTAAGTGGACCCCATCCTTGCTTCCCTAATATCTCTGTGTGTTAGTGGAGGTACATTCCCAATCCTATTATGGCTTTGATTTGCTTACACAGATTGATCAGATGATTTGTCTGCTGTTCTTTATATACAATGTTTTTTATTTTATTTAGGAATGATACAAAAGAGGACGTTTTTGTTCACCAGGTAAGTTGTAGGTAGTCTTAATTTCTTGTTTCTTTTCTAAGTGGCAGTTACTCCAAAATCTCACATCTGAACTGATGATGTTTACAGACAGCCATTAAAAAGAACAACCCAAGGAAATACCTTCGTAGTGTTGGGGATGGAGAAACTGTGGAGTTTGATGTAGTCGAGGGAGAGAAGGTAAAAATTTTCCTGTAGACCAACGTGTTTGATAATCACATAATAATGGTCCAATAAGTCCAATAGATAATTCAATTAAAAAAAAACAAAACCTGTTGTGCACAGGGAGCGGAAGCGGCAAATGTCACCGGGCCCGGAGGGGTTGCCGTACAGGGAAGTAAATATGCTGCTGACAGAAACCGCTATAGGCGCTACCCACGAAGGAGGGGCCCTCCTCGTGGAGGTGACTATCCAGAGAACTACCAGAGTGACGGAGAGGGCGAATCTGGCAGCGGAGGCAAAGCTACCAGAGAAGGGGGAGACAGCGCCCCTGAAGGAGACTCGCAGCAACAGCAGCGCAGACCCACTTACCCTGGCAGACGGCGCTACCCGCCATACTTTGTACGTAGACGCTACGGCCGCCGGCCCCCGTACACCAACGCACCACGCGGAGAGATGACTGAGGTACGCCGTCACAGGGCTACTATCCTGAAGCAGGCACCCAGCTGTCCCCGTAACAAATTTGGGACGTTTTGATATTTATGTCATACTTGACTCTAAACACTCTCCTTTTGAACACTCACGTGGTTGTGAAAAAAAGATCTTGGTGTATCGGGGGTCTTGCCAATATTTTGCAAACTTGCTCAAATAGGCCGCACATCTTATATTGCAACCTGGCCAGTGTCATTACATCTAAGGCCTGTTGACTACAATATGACTGAAGTATGTTTGCTTGCCTGTGTACAGACACTGGCAAAAGCTGCGTGTCAGTTGCTATTTGATCTGTTTGCTTTCAGGGAGGTGAGGGTGACGAGAACCAAGGAGGTCCAGACCAGGGCAACAAACCAGTGAGGCAGAACTACTACAGAGGCTTCCGACCAAGGTTCAGACCAAGGTTTGCATGTTGGCTTCATTGATGCAGGGCTGCAGTAATGGGAGAGCCAAACATTTGACTGTCTGGATCCTGGCCCCGAGCTGCCAAATGCAAAGTGTCTTCAGAAAGAAGCACTTAATATTAGCAATAATAAATGCCATTTGTTTTGGTCAGAGTTCTCCTTTAACTGCAGCCTAACCTCAAATTGCAGCTGTGCATCCAAATTTGGCTCACTTACATTTTTTTAGCAGCCTGTTGTCTCAAGACTTTACAGCTGCATCTTGTCCTAGTGGATGACCAATTGTTTGCATGGTGTCTCCACTTCTTTCTTGGTTTGTGTGGGCTCCATATTTGCTTACAGCCTCCCTCCTCTCATTCACTCCAGGGGTCCACCCCGTCCCAGACCGGTGCGGGACGGTGAGGAGGACAAGGAGAATCAGGGTGGCGAAGGTGGTCAAAATCAACAGCCCCGCCAGAGGCGCTATCGCCGTAACTTCAACTACCGCCGCAGACGCCAAACTACTGGTGGCAAACCAGGCCAGGAAACCAAGGAGGTCAAGACAGGAGGTGACCCATCTGCAGAGAAATCGTCCGCTCCCGAGGCCCAGCAGGGTGGGGCTGAGTAGGAAGCAAACTGCCCACCGGCACCTACCATCGTTACCATCGTCCGGGTGAGTCAGTGGTTTCATACTGGCTGTTCAGGGTCAGTCTTTATTATTTCTATTAGCTTTTAAGCTGCAGGAACATTTTAATATACATGACATCATCACACATTTTGAGCTGAATAATAGATACTGGGAAACATATCTGAAATGGCATTCTCATGAATTATGTACTAATTTGTCATTTTTCTTTTTCAGTTTTTTTGTCAACAAGAAACATCAAACAAGATCTGAGCAATAAAGATTTGACTTGACGTACGTCACAAGCTTGCACCATGTATTTGACCAGATTACCACCAATTGCCTGCAGAATCTATGCAGACTTGTTTTTTTCCATTATTTTTATGTGACAGCTACAAAAATGTTTTGGGGAAACAGCAAATGTTTTTCTAAATCTGTCCTAAGTTTTTACACCAAATGGTTTTTAAAGAAAAATGGAATTTGATATCTGGTCAGTTTGACATTTTTAAATAACTTTTTATGTATTCAAACATTTTAACAAAATGCAAGCTCAAATAAAAGTCCAGAAACCAGGAAGACTGTCTCTAGTGTTGATTCTATATATTTTAATTTCTACAGACCCCAAACATTACACAAACTGGAAATGAATCAGTCGGTAGACAAGTTAACATTAGCTCTTTGCATTTACTATACTCAAACATAATCTTCTGAAATGAAGTGAAATATTAAATCAACCAGATGCAAAGATGACAATTTTGATTGGTAAATGCTTACCAAAATGCCAATAACTCTTAAAAGCAAAGTATAGGAAATATACTTGTTTTCATCATATAATGTCTTATATTAAACTGAAGCAGACACAAAAGCTCCTAACCTAAGTCTGTGTCTGTGACAGCTCTGCAAGGAACTTCTCTTGAGATTTAACTTCTCATTCAACTGGACCATGGGTTTACATTAACTGCTGTGGATAACCTGACAGAACATTGAATCTTGCCAGTGACCAAGTTTACACAAAAACGTACCACTGCAGCACCAAGCCAAGGTGAATGGCCACTTTAAATGCATTATCTTTCCTAAAACACATCTTTCAGTCTGTTAGTTGTGAAGATACTTCTTATAGTAATTAGTAGTTGCCAGTCCAGTGTAATTCATCAGCAATAAGGTATCAACTGAAACTGAACACAATGAGCATCACAAATCTACTGAACGATGTTCTAATTTGTCCACTCCTGCTTCAATAGGTTGGTCACTTAAACATTGGTCTCTTTTCGCAGGCGCTTCATGCGCTGCACATTGTTCTCCATGGCGGTGGGGTTGGTGATCTCTGTGGCACAGCTCGCTGGAAACCAGCCTCTCTCTCCATCTCGCATTCTCTCCCCAAAGCAAAAGCCTAGGAGGAACAGTTTTTGTATAAGTACTTTCACATGGTTTCTTTATGAATCATGGAGGACAAGACATTGATCAGGAATCACAACAGGGCCTGACCTTCCACTTTCTGTAGAACGATCACAAGCTCAGCCTGTTGCAACCCAAGGTCATCTGGCTCCTTTGGCATGAAGGCTTTGGTGGCTTCATACTGTGGCAGACCTGAAAAAATTACCCATAAAGCCATGTGGCAAAAAAAAAATGTAATCAGTATATTTTTCATTTTCAGTACTTCACACTGTGTGGGGCTTAATGAGTTTTTGAGGAGACTCATGATCCCTGTTGTGATGTCAAAAAACATGTCCAGTGTCACATAGTGCTGAACGTTTACAGCTCCTTGCATAATTATGTTGTTTCATTTTCCCTAAAAAGGCACACATTAGAAGAATTGCTCCATCTGTAATGTCTTGACATTTGTACTGTGGACCCCCAGGGTGCATTTGCTGCATAAAAAGGGTCAGCAAATTGTGAAGGGGCCTTTTTCCACACTTTATTATGCTAAATATTTAATGTTTAATCAATAACCCATAAGGAATATTTTATTTTAGAAAACCTATGAGGACAGTTAATATATTTATATATATTTTTTAATTTTATTTGGAGAAGCCTGGAAAAAGAAACCAACATTTTTCCATCATGGTTTCTATCTTTCAAACAGGTGAAGAAAATAAAACCAAACAAAAAACTGCCAATACTATGAGAATTAAAAGAATGGGATAATTTGTAATACCACTTCCCAGTTTTAAATATAACATATTATTTTTTTCTCTTTTATGGTTTTTAATTTCTTCACACACGTCTTCTCATCCTGTTTTTCATATTTATCACAATTACTGCAAATACTGTGCTGCTAGGAATGCTCAAAGCTTTTACAGTTTTATATCTTTTTCCTCAACTATGCCTCTTCACACCTACTGTATATTGTAGATCTCACATGAATTTGACTACATTTTAAATAGACCCATTTGAAATGAATGAGAACCATCTATTCTCTGTGCTTCATGTCTATTTATCCATCTTAAGGTTTTTCAGGACAAATGCATCATTTATAGATGAAAGGTGTGGAAAAACAGACAAGTCAGCTATTTCAAACATCATCTGCACACACAAAGGGGCCAAATGCAGACTTAATTAAGTTCATTCAATGCATTTCTAACAATAATGTATATGAAACATGGTGACTTACCATCTGAACAATTGAAGCCTCCTCCTTGCTTGTGCTCTGTTAGAGCAACTATCCAACGTGCCCGGTCCACTCTTAGCAAAGAAAACAAAATTAGAACCAGTGAGCACAACTTCTCACCCAGTACAGTCCAGTGTACATGTTACAGGACAATATGATCCACATGAATTTGGAACATTTTCAGTTGGTGTTCAGATTTCTGTCAGTAGAGGGAGTTAGACACAATATATTACATAGCATTGGAAAGGAGATAGAATGTATTTACATTTTGTATGTGACAGAAACAATCCTCATGTAACATGTTATCAACATGTTACATGTGGATTTGCCTGAAGTAAATAACTTCAGGCAAATCTGCATACTGTGTCAGTAAAATTTTAGTTTTAAAAAAATAAATAAAAAAACTTAAGAAGATACTAATTGGCCCTTTGCACAGTAGCCATTTTGACAATTACAGGCTTGTTCAGTTCATGACAGTCAGCATAGTATGACTTGGAGCCAGCATGCACCCTAAACCTGGGAAAACTCAATGGAACTCAGGCATCATTCATTCGATCGTTTGCACCTGTGTTTTTCCTACTGTGATGTCAAAATGGCCGTTGTGCAAAGGGCCCATTGAACATTAAACTTGACTGAGGGTGAAGATGAGAGCTGCAGTACCTGGACTCTGCCACCAGGGAGATTTGCTCTGATCTTCCCTCACTGTTCTTGCTCATTTGTAGTTTGAAAGAAAGATAGTAGCTGGAGCTGTTCTTTGCAGACGGAGACATCCGTCCTTCAGCCTCCTCTGCAACCACCACCTCCACATTCTCCAGTGTTGCATAGTCCATCACCACAAAGCTTTCCTCACTAGATGTATGATTAGCATTCAATATGAATATTCACATAGTAACTTAAAATGACATTCTGCAGATGGTAATACAACTAAACCAAACTAAAATTGAATTGTGTGTCTGTACATAAACACATGGAACCAACTGCACTCTCTGACTATCTGCTAACTGCATTCACTACATTTTACCACCTCATGAAAAGTCACAATGTCGAATTTACAACCCTTAGAATGACTCCAGTGTTTTGGCTCAGTCCTTCCTCTGAGCTGACATTGTTTGGTTTCTCCCTAACTCAAAACAGAATGCTGCAGTCAGTTGAGCTGACTTGTTAAATGCAGGATCGAAGAATCTCAAGTATGCACGCTTCAAATCCTTACTCTCTCCTTTCTCTGTCCCCTTCCCCTCCTGTCTCTCATGTTCACTGTCAGCCTTTAGCTGGAGCTATATAATGTCCACTAGAGTCACCAGAGAAACTAAAGAATAAAAAGCTCATCTTCTCCAGCCTCCAAATTTAGTACATTCATTAACAGGTTTCGTTTTATCCATACCCATCCTGGTGTAGTTTAGTTGTGTGTAATGTTAGAGGACCCATTATAAAACAGGAGGCCCTATAAATGTGAAGTGACTCTAAAAGCCTGTGTCTCAGTGGGTGTAACTGCCTTTTTTGCATATCGAGATTTTCTTCAGATTTTGATTTGTCTAGATAGAAAAAAAACCCCACATGAAATCTGATCAAGAAATCTGAGACTAATCACAGTTGGGGATGACATTCAAGTCAGATGTCTACACGTGTCTCTGTCTGCAGGCTTTCACTCTTCATGTCTGAATTCAAATTGTCTTTTTGCATCACTTTTACCATGTCATAAAGTGACAATGTCGAAAACGATGACAGAAGTGGTACAGCCCTCCCTGTACAGTGAATACAGAAATGATCGGATTTGAGGAAAAAAACCCCATCAAATTAGGCTGCAGTCTGAAGTTAAGCTCAGGGTAAAAGAAGGCAAATTTGAAAATCTATTTTAGACTGACTGACCTCTTCTTCTTGGTAATGATGAGTACGTCATTGAAGAGAAAAAGGTAGTTGCTTCTGTTGCTGAAAGCCCTCCAGATGCTCAGCTCCTCAGTGCAGACAGCCAGTTCCCCACGCTTTTTCAGCCACCGTGATGACGACACCAGGGGAAATGGCTGTGAGGACACAGAATTTATCGGGTTTCTCTACATTGTTCACAACTACACCCATAGCCGACACTTCACCTTGTCTGGTCAGCTCTGACCTTGATTTTGCCAAAATCCATTTGTTTCTGGATGGTGTACATCTGCTCCGTCCTCTCCATTCGTCTTGCTCCATCGTTGCAGCTGGTGACCAACTGTAAAATCACAATAATGGCAATAAGGGCCTTAAACTTCATAGTCTGTTTTAATGTGGTCTCTTAAATGTTGATTATTGAGAGAAAATCCAAGCTCTACCTTGCTCATAGCATGCAGCGCCCAAACAGCAGCAAAGTACTCCGCTGTCTTGTCTGGCGTTTTCTGGCAGATTGTCTATGAGGAGAGATGGTAGTGTCTATTTTATAGTATGAACACATACTATAAAATATATGGTGTGTATATACTGTAGAAAATAAGCCATGTATCATGATACATACATTGGGCTAGTCAAATCTTTTATATATCATCACATCAGTTGTTTTGCAAATGTATTCATTTGTCCTCCTTCCCTTTTAAATGTTTTCTTATGTGCTTTTGGATTATATGTTGATATTCAGTTCTATTCTATTCTACATTTGAATTACACATTGAATTATACAGTATGTGTATGTGCCTGGGTAAATCCATGTAAAAAAAATGCTGTTTAGAAACACTCCTTATTCCAGGCATACACCTGCTGTGAAAATGAACTGTATCAGATTTATGTTTGTGATCTGTGCCTGAGAGGAGATCAAGTTTAAACTAACATCCAGCAGCAGAGGCAGTCTGGTTACTCGCTGCATGGGCAGGATGAGGAAGGAGATCATGGGGAGGCCTCCACATTCATTGCTGCTTTCAATTTGCTTCAAAGTGTCTTTGAATGCAACGTTGCTGGTCCTTAGATACACAAAAGATAAAAGGGAAATTTAAATCAGGCTGCTGCATCACTGCAGAACATCAACAGGATGGTCCAGTTAGTGTTGGTACTCACAGCAGCTTCTGCAGCGTCCTCTGCTGAAAGGTCTCATTGGAGCAGTAGGCAATGTAGGGCTCAAAGTGGTGGGTAGCATGGTTCTGAACAATATCACTAATGTCCCGAATCACTGGGTTGTCATAGTGACGCCGCTCAAGGTCCTCAAAAAACCTGAAAATGGAAAGAGAGGGGGAGGTTAGAAAAGAAGTGCTAGGACTATGGTCTCCCTCCCACAGACTAATTAGCTGAGCAGGAAACACACAGCAACACACACACATCAATTTCAATGTCAATCTTAATAATGTTTTAAGACATTCAAGACTATCTGTGAAAATCCTGAACTGGATCTAACTTCACCTGCCCTGTATTCAAATATGTGCATACTGACACATTCTGTTAGTGAGAACAAAGTAATGGTTTTTTTGCATGCTCAGAAATGTGGCCACTTGTGTCCCCAAACCCCCTCCGAATATGATGTTTATGATCAGATCTTTTCATTCACCGTGTGTTCACCGTGTGTTCAAACCTAAAAATAGTTTTCCACATGTGATTAGTTCACTCAGGACTAGTGTTAATACAAATTCTGCCAAGGCCTAATACAAGCAAAAGCTTTAATATTCAACATTTTCTGTGTAACTTTGTAAAACCCAAGTTGCTGTAATATGCATATTGTACTAGTGCATCCCTGTTCAAGTTTTGTTTGCCGTCAACAAAATATTTCTTTTAAAAAATCAGTTGATACTGAAACATGTAAAAAGCACAGACACTCATCATTTGAAGCTCCCACTTTACTAAAACACAAACCAAATGTAATTGTAATATAATTTTTTACAGCAACTCTATCACAGTGACCCAGGGGATCTCCTTTGACTCGACTTGGTTTCAGCCCCACCCTTGTAAAGTGTCTTTATCAGAAGCAGGAGTCAAGAAAAATGACACCTAAACAACAGCCCAACCCAGAGGACACACATTCAAACACAACAGAGTGTAAGTCAGATATGCCACAAAGAAGCTTTTGAAACACTACCATCTCTCTCATAGTTTTACGCATCAATTTTCCTTGGAACAGACAAGAGGATCAAAGACAGGAAGACACTTCAATTGCTGTCAGAACAGAAAGCATTTTCATTCAAAATAAAGCTGCAAAGAGCAACACAGGTTGTTCTCAAGAACATTATCATTTTAAAGCTGGGAATACCACTCAGAGCAGCTAAGCAGCAGAACCAGTTCGGTCAGCATGTCTTAACATGTTGATGAGGCCTACAAGATACAAAAGACAAGCTACGGGCAAATACTCTCCCTGAAACTTCAAATCAACTAATTTTCCACCTGAAACCACAACTCAATGGCAACATTATTTAACCTAATTTCAAACACATACACATATGTGTAGCTCTATCTCAAAAGATGTGAACACGGTAGACACTATATACACAGATAATCCACCATCATGCTGCCCTTTTTCTCACAAAAGATATTTTTTTCCAACATCCCCCAAAATACAGTAGTTTCCTTTGCACTCTCACACACAACTGAGACTGAAGGAATGTCTTGCCCACCGTTGGCTGATTTTGTGGATGTCAGAGATGTTGGAGAAGAGGTGATGGTGTTCTGTGGCTGTCATCGTTTTCTTCAGCACCTCGCTGTTCTTGAAGTGCCGCACCAGAATGCCCAGGCTGTGCAGGTATGAATGCTCTGAGGTGATAATCTCAAAAATGGCCTGTCAAAAGACCAGACAAACCCAAATGAGTGTGCATCTGGAGAACGTAAGTCATTTTAAGTCAGTTAGTCATTTTCTTTTTCTTTGATTGACCTTCTTTCCACTTGTCTTCAGTGTAATGTTGTGTAAGTGGTAGGTATTAGAAATGGAGGAGAGGGCAAAGCAGTAACTGAGTTCTTCAAAACCAATAAAGTTCCTGATACAAAATAAAACACATGCTATGGCTGAAATGCATTCTGGTCCATTGTGGCTGACTAAGCAGTGGTGTTTCTTCCTGATGTTTTAGGCTACATGTTGTTTGTGTACTACAGTGGTTACAGCTGACAGAGGTGGATGAGACACCAGCTTTGATTGATTTGTAGCCACATCCATGGTGCAGTAGTTCTTCCCGTCTGACAGTGTGAATATTTTGTAATGAAAAGTTAGTTAAGCTCTGGTGTCTGTGACCACGGTGTTAGGAGAGCTATCAAGTGGTGATATCATACCTCCCACACTCCTTTGTGGCTGAAGTAGCTCAGAAAGGGCCAAAGGGCATCAGCCCAACTAAATCAAGAAGACTTCCTGTAAAAATGTGTCACAACTAAAATTAGCTTTCTATGATATTACAGCTTATCCTCGTTCAAGATTCAAAATTTTACTTGCCATTAGTACATGCATATATACAGTACAAGTGCCTAGGAATTTAATCTTCATAAAATGTAACACTGACATAGCAGACTAGCAGCCACACAGGTGGGAAACTTAGTGTGATTACACTGGCAGGGTGTGGCTTTATTCAGGTACTGAAGTGCACACACGGTCAACCTTTGGTATTGACACAGCATCTGTTTTGAGACTGCTCATGGAGAAACATTACAAAAGGGAAAATCCACCCTCAGATACTATTACCCTACAAATGGTTTCAGTCTGGGATGTTTTCAACTGTTCAGTTTTTGTTGTTAAACCTAAATTCACCCATGTACTCCTGTGTCTGCACAATGAGTACCGTCTTTTCATAGAAAATTTTTAACAAAATGATAAAGAAAACTATCTGAGAAATAGTTTTTGGGGACTTCCTTGCAGAAACTATTGGCAGGTTGGCATGTGGGGGTTTAAAGAAGTGGGTATCTAAATAGCAGGTGTCTAATTCAAATTGCTCTTAAGTTGCACTATGGGAAATGTAGGACAGATTAAATTTCCAGCTGTCACAGCCTTTGTTGCATAAATGTGGACTCTTTTTTTTTTTTAAATTTCATTACAAGTAAGTATGAGTGTATATATGACTTTGTTGAATTACAACACAAAATCACTACAAAAGCTCAAAATCAAAAGTGTGTGTGAATTACTGCTACATATGTTTATTATTCCAGTAATTGTTTGTGGCTGTTTTTCCTCTGCAGCTCAGAGGAAACAAAAACTGAACAACACTGTTGACAAGATATTTCTCACACAGCAGAAAAAGTCAATCTCCTATAGAACACACATGCTCACACACACACACTTACCTCCTGTCTCTTTCTCTCCTGAGTTGAGATCATTGTCAGGATTCCTGTGTCCTTCACCTTTGTAAGCAATACAAAAAGAAATCAATGCAAAGTTAAAGTTTGTTTTGAAAAAGATTTCTTTTTAAATGTCAATTTTTTTCAGACAGTCTCAGTGGCTCTTCATCCAATTTAGGCCTTATCCACACAGAAACAGAGCTTTCCAAATACAATTATTTTCTTTGCTGTTTTTCAAAATGTTTTTTTGTTGACATGGCATTGTTTCAAGAAATCTCTTAATGAACACGAAACCCCCAAATCCTCTCTAAACACTGTAACTGTAGTACATATACCAGGCCTATGTGTGGTGCTGTCACATTGCCACATTTCACCAAAAACAAAGACGTAAAGCATGTGCCTGAAGCATGCCAGCTGTTGTAAACTCCATACATAGCAACAAAAAGGATAGTGCCAGCTAGAGAGATAGATAGGGGAGCAAGAGAGCGATGCGTCTCTTCATCATTGTTCTCAGAAAAAAGATAGGATACTTTTTACAAAATGAGTGATTCAGGGATCCCAAAATACTGGTTACATGTAAATTAAAATCAGATATCATGGAAAACGTACTTGTTTACTTCCATACTCAAGGAAAATAAAAGTAAATGCACCAGAGGGAAAGTGCACAGTAACTCTATAAGTTCTGCTATTCTGAATGTAAGCCCTTCAAACAAAAGTTTGAAGTCAAAGTTACAGAACAACTATCAGCGTCATGTGTCAAAAGAAAAATAGACGTAATGGTCCAGTGTGTAACATTTCGGAGGATAATAAATATACCTGTATGTGAGTACAGGTAGAGCTTTACCTGAGGTAGCTGGCTCCAGGTGAGTTGTGCCGGCCGGTAGTTCTTCACCACTATGCCCTGGTCTTCCACAGGAGCCTCCACCACCACAAAGTCATCTAGCATCTCATCCTGGTTAGTGGAGTGCAGCCCTCGCTCACGGATCTCCTGGTAGAGGCGCGGTGTAGCTGAGGTTTGCATAAACATAGAGAAACATCAGAAATGTGTTATTCACTCATACTGTAAATCTGATGTCAGATGGTATGATGTCAATTTCTGGGATGCAAATGCAACCTAAAGTTTTTATCATGTTTGGAAAAGGAAGGGTTGAAGTCCCCAGTTTGTTGCAATCTGCAGACTGGTCACACCTTTAGATTTCACAAATTCTTAGAGACTGGACATTCAAATAAACTACATGTTTTCGAGCTTATCTCTCGTGCATCAAATCAAAAACATTCCCCATGGATTAAAAAGAAACAGAAATGTTCATTTAACTTTACAAATCTTTTTTTTTAATTATTATGTTTGGACTGTTTTGGTCTGCATCTGAAGCTGACACAATTAAAACTGATATTTTGTCTTTGTCCAGAGCAAGGCCTTTCCTGTGCTTTTACATATAGATTATGGCATCTACTCAAAAAGTCAAAGAACACTTACACTACTGAAAAACTTCCAATATAAAAACAAACTTAAAAAAAAATTAAATGTCGGTGTTATTTCCCTGCTTCCTACAGTCATGTAGTTAAATTTAGAGCAGTAGACAGACTGACACATGAGGGAACATACCATCTTTGAAGGATCCACGTTTGTGGTTCCTCTTTCTCCCCAGGGTTCGCTGCATGGGAAACAATATTAAAAAATTTATCTGTGTTAAAAACTTGTGAATCAATATCCCCCCCCAGCATTCTTTCTTCATCCTTGCTTCTTTCTTTAAGTTATCAAATGTTGCACGTTCCTCATCATAAAATAGTAAAAACAAACCCTCCAATGTCTTACTCAACATTAGTAAATATGTAATATGGAAATAGTTGCCATTATCCCTAAGCTGAAAGGAGAATTTGACAGAGATCAACAATACTATTGTCAATACTTGCTGTGACACACAAAAATGTATCAGCACTGTTTTAATCCAAACAGCAAACACATAGTCTGTCTTTTATTTATCCAGTTTCATTCAAAATCCTATAAATTTGCAAGACCTTTAATGTTTCTAATTTACTTGGGTAAGAATGTTTATTTAAAGTTCTATAAAGTTATAGTAAAGTTATACCCCTTTACATATTCAGGTTTACAACCCCTGAACATATTCACCTTGCGTCCAGGGCTGCGAGCTGGACCAGGACTGGGTGCTCTGACCTCTTTGACAGGTTTCAGTGTGGACGCAGCCCCTCGTCCTGTCGCCATGGCGTCAATATCCAGGCTGGTTACAGCTGCTCTGTACGACTTGTTCCTTCGGTTCCTCCTCAAAGCAAAACCGTCTCCATCACTGTCATAATCCTCCCAGGACACATCCGGCCCCTGGGCTGAGTGTCGACTCCGTGTCTCAGTGCTTGAGTGCTCCAGTCCCACTGGAAACGTAACCACCGTTGTGTGGTGGCGGGTTTTAGGCCGGCCAGCTGAAGCTAAATTTTTAGGTATAAGCTGGTTGGTGCCGAACTTTAGAGCTGCAGGACTTTGGGTGCTTAAAACCACCTGCTGAGGCACCACCAGCCTGTCCACTACATCCTCCTGAGGTGTGGATTTTTCAAATTGGGGTGTGGAAGGGCCTTGTAACTGGCAGTAATCATCATCACCTGGCTCATATATGTGCAGTTCTGTGGAGAACTGGCTCTCCAGAATGAGTGGGGCATGGTCACCCACGCAGTTGTCTGACTGACTTTCGGTCATGGTGTCCCCGTGCCGTAACCTCGGCCCAGTCGACTGAGCACTTCAGCACCTAAAACATTGGAGGAGTCTGAGTGGTGCGGGGGGTGAGGGTGGGGTGTGGGGGGTTGGCAGGAGACATGAGTTACAAGCAGAGAATATTTATTGTATAAAATATCACCTTAAATGGAGACGGGTGAAAGCAGCAGAAGTAACATAGATGACCCTCAAATACCACTAGTGACCTACAGAGGGGCTCTATTACCATTGAAGACGGGAGCCTATAGTATCCCATGATCCAACTGCCTGTGCCCATGATCCAACACAGTCAGTAAGGACAGAGCACTCAGTTGCATCAGTCCTCAAACTCAGGGGATGCAACCCATGACTCACCGTCCCCTCCCACACTGCACTTGCCCACACACACACAAATTAAAATATAATATCTATTTCATCAGATCTGAGCACTACAGACACTAGACATGAGACAATATAAAACCAAAATATTGCTATTCTCAAATATATGTTGATAATTGGAGATCATTTTTTAAATATCTTAAATGTTATTTGGTAGTGCATCTGACCATAATCTATCTTCATTTAGTTAGTAGATAGTTTAGAAAAGAGACAAACTAATGTTACAGAAACCACAACCGGCCTTAACAAGAAATGTTACAACAACGTTACTAACATCATAAAAAATGTATTGTCGTTAGTTGTTGTTACAACATGATGTTAACATGTCCTTACAAATTGTTATAAAATGTTGTTATGTTGCAAAGAACAAAAATACCAACATTATCAAAAATGTTGTAATGATTTAACCTGAGATACCAAAAAAGGTTACAAAGTGTTACTAAAAAAATGTGGGCGTTTCAAAGTGGAAATACTATTAGTCATGAAGTGAAATGACCAAATTAGTGGAAACAGGCGAAGTTTCCCCTCTTGAGATACCTTTAAATAAACCACTAGGGCTGTATGCTGTCAGGGAGGCAGCCTTTTCAAGCCAATCACGTGACTTATTTATTGTTATTTTATTATTTCTTTTAAAGGTGTTCTCTATTCAAGACCATGGTTAGTGTTGCGATTCGTGCTAAAATCCTATATCGTCTCATCCATAACAGAGACTGTGTTACACTTTCTTACTTATGAGGTTTTCCTGTGCAAAACAAATGAGACCAAATCTAACCAATCCGAACAGGTGGAGAGAAACTGGCTTTAAATGCTGTTTTGAACCGTTTGTCCTGCTTTCATTATGTCGCGCACTGTACAGTGAAACCAGGGACACAGCCCGTTTTTCTCAGTCTCAGTCTAAACTCCCTAAATTCGCTGGCTGGAAGTCGGATTAGGGAGGGAGGAAAAATGTCTGCCGCACATTCCCACGGTAAGGTGACACACAGTTCACCAAACTCGGAGTCTGTGCTCTTTGAACGCGTGTGTCTTACCTGCGTGAGGTGAGTCCACAGACACAAGACCGGTCTGTTCTCCGGTGTCGGTCCGGTGTGCGTGAGTGGGAGCAGCTGGGGCTGCTGCTGTTCTCCAGCGTCTGTGGCTCAGAGGTGCAGCTGTAACAACAGCTCCTTCTCTCCTTCTCTCCTCGCTGTCACATATTTCTACTTCCTCCTCTTCTGTTTGTGTGCGTGCGTGCGTGTGTGTGTGTGAGTCCAGGAGCTCATTAAGCTGCTACGTCACCACAGGTGAAGTGAGCGTCATCCAATCATAGAAAAGTGCCAGCATAACAAACATTTGCTTACCAGTAAAGTAAAAGAAGCCAAGGTTACATACAGTTCTTATGTGTCTAGCGTTTTGAGTACAGAATTGATCACTGCACTAGCGTTAAAGGTACAGTGTGTGATTAGCAACGTTTATTGGTGAAGTTTCATGTTGAGACAGAATAAATATACCTCTGTGTGAACCTATGTTGCCTTTATGAGCACCGAAACTTAAAAAATATCCATTGTGGGCTCCCCTAAAAACACGGTGGTCCAAAATGTCAGATAT